>CAAKHD010007589.1:22404-66324 GCA_901007705.1 Fistularia tabacaria
CCCCCATTTCCTTTTTTTTAATGCCTTTTTTTTCTTTGCCCCCCCTTTTCCCCCCCACCTCCCGTTTCCCCATTTTCCCCCCCCCCCCACCCCCCCTGACCCCCCCCCCCCCCCCCCCCCCCCAACCCCCCCGCTTTTCCTCTCCCCAACACCCCTCCTCGCTCCCACCCCTCCCTGTCATGGTGTAGCAGTTCCTGTTGCTCTTGTTTTCACTTCCCCAGCAGTCTGGTGCGTGGGAACCAGAATTTCTGCGGCAGCCGTGTCTGCAACTGAGTCTGAATATTATACACTTCAGTTTTTGTGCGCGAGTGTGTTTGTGTGTGTGACATTGTCAGTACATGTTAGTGCATGCAATTGCATATGCGTGAGAATTTGTGTCAAGATGGCTTTATGTCAATCTTTTTAGCCATCTCTGCCATCTCAACAAGTGCATCAGGCTCTATGTATTGTACTGGGCCTTGAAAACATGTGCATGTTTGTGTGTGTGTGTGTGTGTGTGTGTTTGAGTCTCTCTCCTTAGGTGTGCCGGTAGAGCACAGACACAGCAGTCATTAGTGGCAAAGATGAAATATGGCTGGAAAGTGTAATGGACCTATCGGCAGGTCCACCCTCTCTTTTCCCAACCACTGTCATGCACCCATATACAAAAGAAACTAAGGGATGAAGAATCGCTTAAACGCGATGCCACCCTCAACTCTTTCAGAGTAGAAGTAACGGTATATGTGCTGCACACCATATTCATACATATCCAACAGCGTCAGACTGATATTCTTTCAAAGATTGTTTTATCATCTAAAAGTCTGGTAACTAATATCAGTGTGCAGATGCAACTGATCTTCGTTTAATAACTGGGATCTTTGCATTTGCTTTTATATTCGAGCATGCAAATCACCTTTATTCAATGCAATTCTCTCTGGGGGAGTTCCCAAATGGTAAACTGCCATGAGTACAGCGGCTTTCCATTTGCCTTTTGACGGTTTGGGATGAAAACAAATATTCATCATGAGCTGCGTGTGTGTGTGTGTGTGTGTGTGTGTGTATTTATTATAAGCAATTAACATATTTTGTGATGATCATAATTATCTATTAAATTACGCTTATTTGACAAAATGACTTAAAATATTTGTGCTATATCCTTAATTTTGTGGCTTTTATTTTTCCTTCCCACCACTTCCTTCCCACTGACTTTTTCTTCAGCAGATTCTGCTCAGACCAGGCATTGAATCGGCTGCTGGGTGATAAGACAACAAGCGGACACCTTCACCAACAGGTGTGAGAACACAACCAGAGACATACTGGGGACTCGGAAAACATTCAGAGGTGGTCCGGGCCAAATAGAGGTACATTCTTTCAGAGCGTTTGCACAAATGCGTCCCGGGGCCACACCGAGGGGACCCCATACCGAAGTGGCAGCGGCTTCTTCGACGGGAGCGCATCCATTTCCTGTTTTTCAGGGTTCATTCTGCTCAGTTTGGATTTAAGGCTGAAATATGACATACGTTGGGGCCTGCTTATTATCAAAGATTGAAACTCGCAAGCTTGATTAGGACCAACACAGCGCCCTTGGTTGTTTTGAAATTTAAAATACAATTGTAAAATGCGGTACATTTTCCTTTGTTCTGAGTTGCTCTTCTTTCTCCAGGTATGTAGACATACACAAAAGCTCTTCTAGTTCTCGTCTCCTTCTCGGGGTCTCAGCAACAGAGCTGCATTCCTACCCCTCTAAAACCTCTGTGTGGCCTATAGATACGCCGAGACAAACATTAACCCTATCCCCACTCAACCTTTAGACACATGTAAATCTCCTCTTCTCAGTCTTTTTTTTTTTAAACTTCTCTTTCCTCATGAAATTCATCAGTGGTGTGTGTGTGTGCATGACAGAGAACCACCAAGAAACAAAAGAACAGAGACTGGCCCATCCATTGCTAATCAGAGGGCTTTACAATCAGATAACAAAGGGGTTAACTTCGCCTGGGTGGGCCATGAAGCAGCCCCCGGGGTGAGACTCTCTCACTCTGACACACAAAACCACACACACCCGTGCACACACACTCTCGCGCATGTGCGCACACACGCAGTCTGAATATCATTTAGTATTGAAATTATACGACTTCTGAAATTCAAGGACTGCATTTTGGTTGTCAAAGGTAGTAAATTTTGGGCACCGACCACAGAGCTAAAATTGCACAATCTCCAGAAAATTACAGATCTGATCAAGAGAATGGGGAGTGTTGTAAAAAAATCCAGTCTCCAGCCAGGTGGTCATAGGAATGCTGTGCATGTGAAACATCGGGCAAGAAAATCATCTCATCCTCTTCCTCTTTCAGTGGCTGTGATTTTACTCGGGCTTATCCACGACCATGACTGGGACCAGCAGCACAAACAATTCAATACAATATTCACTAACTTATTCTTCAGTGGAATCTGTCTGCAAGTTGTAAATTTAGATTTAAAAAAAGGAAAAAGATGCGATAAAAGGATTGTACTCCATCATACTGTCAATCTTAGGCTGGGTATTTGACTACATATCCTTAGGAAAATAGGCAAAATTGCAGAAGGGAAAAGAGTTGTTGATTTAAGAACAAAAAAACAGGAGCTGTACTTTGTATTCATTTGATAAAACCACATTCTTCAAAAGACCGTGGGAGAGGGAAGGACGAGAGAGAAAGAAAGAGTGTCCGCGAGAAAATCCGTCAAGAGAAGTATTGCGGTGTGAGGTGTGAAAGAGCTGTGAGGGGAAAAAAAGGGTTCACGGTGGTGTGAAACACCGACTTACTTTATTAGGTTACATTTGGCCTTCATTTGAACGTGCTGTATGAAAGTCACATCCTGCTTGAAGTGCTATTAGTGTTGACAATGACCAATAAAATGAGTGGGCTTGTGAAAGACCATTTGGCCGGTGGTTGTTAAGCAGATTTTTTTATTTTTATTTTTTAAAGGGGGGCTTTTGCGCGCTGCACTATTAAGACAGAAGGTCGCATGAAGGCTGTCCCGCCTGGCCCTGCACTTTGGGTTGAACGCGAGTGTACCAAGTGGGGCTACGTTTGGACACATTGCGCCGGCATGCTGCAAAAACTCAAAGACGGAGAGCTGTAATACACACACACACACATGCGTGTGTACATACGGACATTCCCCTTGGGTGCAGTCAATGTAAGTTATTGGTAGCCTCTGCTGTCAAAAACCAAAGGCTGATTAAAATGCTGGTGTTTTATATATGCAGGAGTATAACAGGTACATAAAGTCAGGCTGAGAAGGATCTGAGGTGATAAAAAAAAAAGATTCAAATCAAAACTTGCCAATAACAATGAAGTACCTAATGCTTATTTCCTCCGGTGAATTATATCCAATGTCTTCCTCTCTATTGTTCACGTCATCATGTCTATCTTAACCATCAATCCATCCCTGAGTTCTCTTTATTCAAGTCCGTTAAAGACCACCTCAAGCTCCCCCTGGGACATATGGAGCCGAATGCGTCCGCCCCACATCTCACACGGCATACATCCAAATGGGAGAGTCCAGAAGGATTAGGATGCAATACAGCCACGACTTGAAAACACCTGAGGCGACATGCTCTCTGTTGGCTCACTCTTCGTCCTGTTAGCAAAGTGGAGTGCTTTGTCGTTGCCATACCCAGCGCCATCCTATTTTTCCCCAGTCAGTCTCACCATAACAGGTTGGTGCATGCTCATAGAACAGCAAATGTGGCCTCCAAATCTGTCGGATTGTTTAGGTTTTGACATCTCCTCCCGTTTTTAGTTCACCAACACATCACTGACCTTCCGACAGCCCTTCGCTTATTTTCCTCTAAGTTCAGAATCGTGGTGTGGGTACTGTAAAGCCTACATTTTAATGTCAACATGCGAAAGACAGAAACTATTCAAGCAGACACTTCTGAACAATAATTTCTCTAAAAAGGATCAATTAATTTAACTTTTCATGGCGAGGTGGGTATTGAGCTGCACATGGAGGGGATTTTTCAGGTGAGGGTTAGTGGAACAGTGCACATTAAAGACAGACATGCGGAAACATGGCGGATACAAATACTACATGTTTTTGTTTGCTTCAAATAGACATGAGGCATATTCCCCTGCTCTTAACTGTCAGAGCCGAACACAGTTCTGCACCGGTTGGCTCGGTAAGTCTCATTCGTGTTTTTTTAATCGCAACTTGAAAACAATGAACCCTCTATGCATCAAGTGTATATTTCTCATATCATGTTCTGATCTTCTCTGAAAGGAAGAAACATCTTTGAAATTCATGAAAGGTCTCTTTTGGTTTCCTAATGGGACTTTTTCAAGACAATAAAACAGTGTTTTGAAAGCTCGTTCAGTAGTTCCTCTTATATTTTTGTAATTTCTACTGCTTTCACAAAGTTTTGCACAATTCAGCAATAATTTTTTTTTGTTAAACCACTGACAGAGCTGATGTTTCCTCAGACTTACAATATGCTCTTTTAAGTAATTTCATAAAATCACTGAAATTAAAGAGGGAACACTCAATCTATCTTTATTCACACTGCTGCCTTATTTAATCTGAAAACCTCTCATCGTCTATTCTCATTTCATTTAACAAAGGAGGATCCCTACCTGGCAACGGCTGAATATGTCGCTGGGAGCAGGATGGACGTTAAAGTGTTTGAGCACTCGGATGGCCTGGTCTCTAGCTTTTTCTGAGCAGTCAAGGCAGAGGCAGCGGCCCTCGCCCACCTGGGACCGCAACTGCAATGGGAGACACCAAGTGAAAAACCCGCATACGTGCGCATGTGGTTCGATACGGGTTTCTTTGGCGGAGCCTCCTCCTGTTACTTACGCTCTGGTATGGTTGTCCACAGGTGAGGATGACTCGGTCTTCAGCTTGTGCTAACTGTCACACAACAAACTGACATCAGAATAGGGGATATGTAGATGCATTTGCATTGTCTGTAAAGCACATCATTGGCTATTTTTTGTGTTTAGCTTTTGCCAGTGCTTTTTGTAATATTTTTTATTTTCATCCTTGACTAAAAGCCAAATGTGGCAGTCTGGACAACTAACTCACCATGGCCGCTTTTCTGTGATCGTCGTCGTTCTCCAGCATGACCACGTCGACTCCCAAACAGCGCAGGTACCTCCCGAGTCCCTGCAGCATGTTGTCGCATACCACCCGCAACTGCTGGGGGGGCAGTGGGGGGGCGCCTTCGAGGGGCTCCTTGCCACACAGGGGGCCTTTTTTAGTGTCGGAGTGAGGGGGTCTGACCCATTGAGCCCCCTGACATTCCTAAATGGACAGAGACAATAATGTGATACTTAACTGATCCCCACAGGGGGATTTTCTTTTCACTTGCAGGAGAGTGCTGGGAGGTCAAAGCACAGGGTGAGCTATACAACAGGAACCCCAGAGCTGAAAGGAACTACTGAAGTGTCTTGGTCAAACACAAATCGTCCCGGCCTTCAGATTGGATGCCTCAATGCCAGATTCTTCAGCTAAGGGTTCTCAGTGTTGCCTATCACGCCGAGAACTGAGATGTGTTGAATGTGATGGAAGGTTTATTTATTAGTGTTTCTCAAACCTATCCTTGTGTGTTGGATTGTGACCACGACTTCTAGAAACAGGGCAAAAAACACAGATGTAAATCATACCTGCCTCCATATGGAAAATATATTTGAATGAATGAAATGACTGAGTGCGTTCATAACCGAATGAAGAAACGATTGTTTCATTCCACAATGTATCTGACACAGCCTCAGATTTGACCTTTGCACATAACATATTCAGCTATAAGAAATGAAAAAAAGGATTGTTTCATTGTCATTTTCTTGTTACTGATTTCTTTTTCTGATAATTTCTTGCTATATTTCAGGTGGTTTCTTTCTAAATTTGTGAGATATTAGGCCAGCAGATTTACTCATCTTAACATTTCTTTCCTTGTGGGTGTTCTAAGAATTGTAACATTAAGTTTTTTGACCATGTAGACGGACACAAAATATTTCAGACAGGTATCTAATAAGATGCGGACATCTGACTAATTAACTACTTAATTCAGAAAGGAACAAGGGAATGTAAGGTTTTAAATCTAAGAAAGGTAGTAAATTGGCTCCAAAAGTACAAAAATGCTGGCATTCAACTCTGCTAAGGACTTTACCCGGAAAATCTACTACAATACGGAAGGGACGAAAACAAATTTCTCTCAACTCTTGTCTTATGTGCAATTAAGCTTCTGGAAAAGTTATTCTAATGTACCTTAACATTCTCGACTTCAAAGCTTTGATATCTTTTGCAGCCTGCAGAAGATAAGTAAACACTTTAAATTACAGGAATAGCTGGGGAAACAGCCGTCGACCCCTGACCTCGCTGCTCTTGGCCTGCGTCGTCGGCTTGGCTCTTTGGTTCCTCTGCTTCATATCTGTCCTTTTCTCCGACTGTTTGGAGGAGACACTGCGCAGGTCGGCCGGCAAACCAAAGAGCGCGGGGCTGTGGGAGAGAGCAGTGTACACGTCCAGCAAACAGTATGCGTCTGCCGCTGGAGGGATTGAGGGGGAGAGGGTGAAAGGGTTTGAGCTTGTCAGAGAATAAAGAATTTCAAGTTGCTTTTTTTCAGACTTAAACACCTAAACCCAGGACAAAATGCATAACTACACAAAGAGAAATATATAAAGTAGAGGCATCCTGCAATAAAAACTTGAAAACTAACTAATTTGACATGTATCTTAAGCTGAAGTAGCTGGCTCGCTACAATTTCTGAGGTTGCTGTTGGCCTGACCGATTTTGTTGTGCCCGTCTCGTGAGCTTGTCTGTAATATGGATGGGGCAGCAAAGTTCATTTGTGTGTTTCAAAATATAATGCTTTCCAAGCAGGACAAAGTATTACTGGTGTGTACAATGTTTATATGTTGTATATGACAAAATAGGACATGCAGTTGGGATTAACTTAAAGTAAAATAGCAAGTCCAATTACTTGTGCAAGATAAATTCGTCCTCAAATACACCATTTTCATATTTGGTTGCAATGTTGGAGCACTTTGTTTCATTTGCCACAAGAATGGTTGAGAGCACCTGTTCTGGAGTAAGAGGGCTCTCCACCTGATCCTACTGTTAACTGCTTTTCGGAGCGTCCAAAAGCTTACCGGCGTATCTAATTTGGCTATTCCGTAAGGGCCGCTTTTTCCAGTTGGACATCTGCTCGGTTTTGTCCAGAGGCTTTCCCAGGACCTGCTGCACCAACAGGCTGAGGCCTTTCTCCACGGAGTCCTCGCCCACCAGTACCTCCTTCGGGCCCTTCTGAATCTGGCTGACCTTAGAGCACTGGATCTGTACGGGGCGTTGCAGAACGTGTGGCTGTTTGTTAACTTGTCAACTGTACAGGATGAAAAGCACAGGGCACTCTGAATAACATGGGCTTTTAGGAGTGCAGGGCTCGAAACAACATATGTTAGATGCTGCTGGGGGGCCACGGCCAATTCCAAATCTCAGCACCGTTGAGAATCCTTTTGAAGAAAAAAACAAAAGGTCCGCATTTTCTAAATTACACAGTGAAACTGTAAAGAATTTAGGCAGAACATCTGTGAATTTGGCTTTTATGAACAAGAAGTGAAATACGGCACTAGTAATTAGACCGAGCCATTTTAAGAAACAATATACTCGTCGAGAGCCTGTCCTTAAATCCAATGTGGTGTTTAATGTGCTCGTGTGTGACAATAACCTTTTGATGGATATTGAGAAGATCAATCATGGCCTCCATTTTCAAAGGCCCCTCTAAAAACTTGTGCCAGGTGGAGAGCAGGCATTTGACATCACCGGACATTCCATATCCTAGATGTGACAAGAGGACACATGGTCGAGGTAGAGACGCGGGCAAGCTTCCATAAAACGAATACATTTCTCCCAATGCAACGTCTTCTACTTACCCAGTTTCAGGACAGTGCGCTCGGAAAACAATGTGGAGACGAAAGCAATGGTCTCGGGGTGCTGATGAAAACCGTTTGCGCAAAGGTCCAGCAAAAACACCTGGTCAAAAGCCGCAAGCTGTATGACAGAGACCTGCTGACCTGAATCGCAACCAAACGTGGGCTGCCACTCCATGTCCACTCCGACCACCCCACCCTCCTGGGAACAAAAAGAGGATGAGGAAAGGCAGGACGGTGGCAGAAGGACCTCCTCTGAATCATATGAGAGGACTCTGCTTGACGTTGGGCTGCCCATCGACCAACTAGAGAGACAAATACCTTGAGCAGGGCGTCTCGGCACATCTGGAGAGATTCCAGCGTGTCCACAAAATGCACACTCTGCTTCGGAAGTGGCACCTGGTAGAACCTTTGACAGTGAGCTTCGGATGGCATCCACTCCTCGCTTTGCGCTGAATCACTCAGCTGTCTGTGGGCAGATCAAAAAAAGTGCAGATTTGTGAGTGCAGAATCTTAGTCGGACCCAAGTAAAACTGGTTATTCGTTATAAAGATGCCCCCAAAATAAAGTGGATATCAAGGTATGGATTGGAGACTTAATATCCTATCATCAGCTTGACAAGGTACTTGAAATACAGAGACATTTTAATTAATCAATTAATCGATGTAAAGGGCGGCATGGTGGCACAGTGGTTAGCGCTTCTGCCTCATGGCAAGAAGGTCCCCTGGTTTGATTCTGACAGGGGGTCTTTCAGTGCGGAGTTCTCATGTTCACCGTGTCTGCGCGGGTTTCCTCCGGGTTAACGGTTTCCTGCCACAGTCCAAACGCATGCAGATTGGAGCTCTGAATTGCCCAGGCGTGTGAATGAAGAACTGAAGGGTTGTATGTCTCTATGATGTTGGGTGAATGGCTGTATGTCTCTATATGCAGCCCTGTGATCTCAACCAACGACAGCTGGGATAGGCTTCAGCATCCCAGCAAAACTGAGCGCAGGATAAGCCGCTTAGATAATGAATGAATGAAAGAATAATTAATCACATCAAGCACAAAAACATGAGAGGCAGCAGAAGATGTAAAAACAATGCAAATTCCCAAAAAGTAACAACAGAATGAGAATAGGGCTAAAAAAGAAAAGTCCTGGTACATGCTAAAATTTAGTCATGCGCGTTTTAGGCAACTCACTGGAGGTCAGGCGGTAACCTCTGCTGTGCATCCCATACCCTGGGGTGGAGCACGTTTCTGGGGAGGTTATATCGGAGCGACCACTGAGCGGCTTTCTGAAGTCCGCCGTATTTCACCAGCATATCCACTAGCTGAATCTGCAGTCCAATGTCATCTGCTACCACGTACTACGAAATGACAACACACACACACACACACACACACACACACATACATAAAAGAAATCAAACACTCTGTGTTATATATAGGCATGCTATCTATTTTACTGACCATCGCACACACACGTGCACCTACCTGTATGTGGTCGCTCCAGTTCTCATCCGCCATGCTTTTCTACAGAAGACAGTGGATGGAACAATGAAAATAAGCAAAATCACAAAGATCTAAAAGGGGGCAAGGACAAGGATTTTGTCTTATCCTTGCATGATGTTCAATCAGAGACGTCAAATCGGGTTATAGCTGACCAACTCATGGACATTACTGCCAGGGGTTTTTGTGCACACTGGCCCTCAAGGCATTTTAAAACTGCTAAACCATTTGAACTCCACATAAAAAGAAATGTGCTGATAATAATGAACATCACATTCACTCCCCGGCGACTATCAGTTTTCAAATCCAACCTACGGAACTCAAAATATTATGGGCAACATGAGAACACACTTCACGTCTCATTAATTAATCATCTCGTTGGAGAGCCGGCTCGCTATGAAAGCACCTGAAATATGTAGTTGTGTGTAAAAGGCTGGAATTTCAAATGATTTCCTGCCGGTAATTGAAGTTGACAAGAATAATTCAAACCAGAATACGGGCTTTGAGCATAAAAGGGCATTCAGAATCGATACTCTCTCACCACAGCAAGCCCCTGATGAAAAACACGAATGTCACTACGACCATTCACATTTTCATTTTCTTGGGTGGACTAACATATCGCCCCCCACAAATACTGGCAACATACTTCCAGTGCATTTATTTACACGTTTGCAAAAGGGAATCTGGATAGGAAAAACTTCATACAAACCAACTGTGTAGGACGACATCTGGTCATATGTTACTTACGTCAACAAATCTCTTGTACATGAGGAAACGCAGACTATTCTGTCTTCTCCTGTGCAGCGCGTTCGGGTATAGCCCTGTGTGGAAAAACGCAATGTCAAGATCATTTTCGGTTTGAATTTCAAGATTCATGAACAGCACTATTGGTCATGAACTCACTCGGCTTTGAAGGCCTGTCTGTCCTTTCCTGGGTGCATTTCAATGAACTTCTGACCAGTAGCGTTTAAGAAATCAGTTTTGAATATAAAGTGCTATTTGGTGAGGAGGTCTGCAGTTAATTGCTGTTGTGAAGTGCAATTATAGTGGGGATAAAAGAGTTTTATGGAAGGATCTCCATGCGGAGGGGACTCAGGAGGAATTTTCCCATGCTTTTGGAATTTTGTTTTTGAAAATATAAGCAATATTTTTCCACCATCATTTTTCTATTGTGTGGTGGGCAACATTTCCTTTCAAAACCAAAATGGGCTGTGAGCCGCTGCTAAACTGCTGGTATTTCCTCAACTCTCTTACCATCTTATTAGGTACAGCACACAATTGCAAATCTCTTTCGCGAAACCTTATTTTTTTGTCTTTTCAACCAACTTCCATTTGATTGACACCATGACATGTAATACACATGTAAATATTCATAAGTAGCCTTTTTGTTTGTTGTTGTCACGACTAGAAGCAGGTCAAATATCTCACCGTGATAAAACATTCATAACCACAAGAGGGCAATGAAATCTTTCTGCCCACACAACACACACACACGCACACACACCTAGTGAGAGGGAAAAACAGGTGGATCTAAGCACAAATAGAGTCTTCTATTGACATCCGTTGGATGTCCATGCAGAAGTTACTGATTTACTCATGAATACAGAGCATCATCATTTAGTCCATGTCGATAAAAACTACCAAAGGTCACTGATTGGTGATAACATCAACAATTTCATGTCGTAGGAGGCTTCATGTTGCATTTTTTCAAGTTTAAGTGAGACTCTGTGATTGAGCTGTGCATTTTTCTACTGTGTCTATAGCTGGCGATTAACCACTTTCAGCCTGTTATATTAACATCTTTAGTTCGTTAATGAGACAGTCGCAAACGGACAGAAAGTGGACATCCAAGCGCTTTGCTAGATGGCCTCATTCACCAAACAGACTCCGATGTCAGGGGCTGACATGCAAGTTGCCAACCAGGTAATCAGGAGAAATTAGGAGTCCGGTATCTGGGGAGCAGGGTGATTGAACCAGTAATTTCCAATTACCAGATGAGCGCTCTCCCGGACTGGGCCACACACCTTCTTCCCAAAAATGACTGAACTGGAGTCCTATTCAGACATCATTCCTCTGTTAATGTCAGATAACAAAATAAAACTATATTGCCATTACTTGAGCTTCAGGAAATCACCTATGTTAACCCCAATCAGCAGCCACCATGATGCTATTAAATATAAATATTCATTGTTTACCCAATGAGCTGTCCCCTCAAGGTTGACGAGGTGGCCCCCAACTGAGCTATTTTACACTATCATGAACATGGAAAGCAAGTTACAGATTGATTTGACAGGGGATGAACACCTGTCACTTTTGCATGTGGAGTCTTGCTTCAGCTGGACTCGGTTCTGACAGCACTGAGCTTAACACTCGATTCTCCTAAGACTTATTTGTTTGGGGAAATATGGAGACGCCGCTCCTCACTGAAGCACAGCAGCAGGATATGGAATATTTCCACATGAACTTTGCCCCTCTGACGACAGCTCAACGTGCAAGCAGTTGGCTATCTGGCATTGGACAAGTTCCTGCTGGAAAATTTGGGATTTTTTTTAAGGGTGCTTGGTGATCAGCACCTCCCATATATGAAATATGTCAGAGAAGCAATGAAGTGGAAGAGGACGACTGATTTAAATCTTTATACTGTAATTACCCGGAACCTGCCACTGCTAAAAGGATTGAAAAACATTAGTAATTGTACTTAAAAAGCCTATTTTCAATGAGAGAGCTGTAACTGAATGTAAAACAATTGTCCAATAGGTTTAATTTCAGTTGATGGTTGACTGCTATCTAAGACGCATGCTAATACATTAAACAGAAAACTCACATCGCTTATCCATCTGGATCAAGTGGGCTTTAATGGACAAAGAAATTCTTCTGACAATGTGAAACGCCTTATAAATATTATGCGGTCTGTCAGGGGCTCAGTCCCAAGGCATCTCATTTGATGCTGAGAAAGCACTTGATAGGACTGCATGGAGAAACGTGTTTCACATAGTTAGAGCTTTGGGTTTTGGCTAAGATTTATGAGATGGTGAAAAATCCTGTATGCCAATAAAAAGGCTGTAGCAAGAACAATTGGATTTTTTTTTCGGTTACTTTATACTTTATAGAGGTATCTTAGTGGGAAACACATTGTCATCAAGGCTTTTCTGTCTGGCCCGAGAGCATACTCGGTCATCTATTCATAAAACCAGAATGTTTGAGGAATTAAATGATGGAGTCCAGCCATGAGCTTATGGGAAACGTAGATAGTATCCTTCGGTTTTCCTCAATCCCAACATTTGCTGCTTTAATGTCTTCTCATTGTTGTACGCACATTTTAATACCTGCAAAAATCTTTTATGGAGTAGCAAAAATCCAAGGATAAAATTAGACAAACTTGGGTTGCCATCCAGTATGGGTAACATTAAGATACATATAGCATATAACGTTAAAAACAGCAATGGGGAATATGTAGGGAGACAACTCCAATTTATTTTCAAATCTAGACAGATCCTGTGTAGAAAGATTTCTAAATTACATTTCCGAGAACTACAATGTTTACTGAAAATTAAATAGTATGACAATTAATAATATATCTATTATCCAATATATGTTCATTTATATGAACTGATGACTAGTAAGACAAGGTCAATAGATATTTGATAAAACCATACAACTGATTTCTAGAATGTAGCATGATAGTGGGGATGATGGGAAACCACTTGTGCTTCTTTACCCCTTCACTTCACCCTGTCGACTACAGCATTTTTGAAAATGTGTTGAATAAGTGAGTGGTTTCTATCATATCATTCTGTAAGAAGTTTTTCAACACCTGCGCATCTGACATAGTGCCTCGATCATGCAGGGTCACGCAAGGCTGCATGCTGGGTCATTTGTTGTTGTTTTTTTTTAGATATCCCGCCTTTTCGCTATATCATAACTCATTTCAGCTGCAGTGTTTATAACTTTCATGCAGAAGATATAAAGAAGTACTGGTCTTCATGACAGGTGAGTCAAATCCATTTTAAATAACTGCTTGCATTTGAATCCCTGAATGCTGCCATAGAGAAACTGTAAAACAATAGAAGCTCTAACTGTTGCTCCTGAAATGTGTTTTCATTCAAATAACACATGGGTTCATTGGGCACCTGTGCTTAGCAAAACCTCCATAGCCGAGGTGTAATCTTTGAACTCTCCTTCTTCCCAACAAAGACATGTACCACCTTTTGAGCTCTCCCATTCGAGGAACTTTCTTTATTACACCCAACGACCAAGACTGAGACTGCCATGCTATTTTTACATGCGTTTGGCAAATCTTCATTGAACCCCCTCCATGTTATCCAAAATGCATTAGCTCAACTTAAGACCAAAAATAGCATGATAACGCTCATTAACATCGCTGCTGGCTTATTATCATTTCTGTATGACTTACAACGACCCATTTCAATAGCAGGAGGCAGACAGGTTAGCACAACACTGACACAGAATGTTGCTTCATCAACCAAGTCATGTAGGTCACAGGTCAGGAGACTTTCTCACCTTTTACCTACTGTAACAGTAGGTCGTGAACATACAGAAAAAAATCCTAAATACTTTGACATTACCAAATCCCTGTTGTCAGGTTGTCAGGCGTTACCCCGGGTCCTCTTTGGAAAAAAATTGAGATCCAACAACAGTTCGTCCAAAATGTTCCAAGAACATGGTAGCGATTTACATTTTGATCTGCTACTGATGTCTCGATGCTGTGAAAAAATGCTGAGAAACTACAAGTCAAGAAAGTTATATATCCTAATTTTCCAAAATCCATCGTATTCATCTTTTCACACTGGACTCTTGTGCTCCGTTCCACTCGTGTTTTCATGATCAAAGAAATCACAGGAAGTTATATCATTTTGTATACAGAATGGGTATAGAATATCCCTTGATATATTTCAAATGCTGTGTCTCACACCTTGGTCAATGTTGAACTTCTCTGCAAGCCTTAAGACATGTTTCGTCAGCAGTTTGGGGTGGATCTGGCTCAGGCAGTGTTTGGACACAACAAGGCCGGGAAACTGCCTTTGAAAACACACACAGACACAGATAGCCCATTAGGTTTTTAGCTACTCATTGAGCTTGCTATATGTATAAGCATATGTATAGGTACATGTACATTAAATGAAAGACAGAAGATGAGAGCAGAGCTCTCTGAGACTAGTGCAAGCTCCTTACTTGTACACATCTTCCACACTGAAAGCGGGGTGGCTCCAAGAGTCTAGCAGTGTCACTAGTTTTTGCTCAAGGTCACTGTGTCCTTTGACGAAGGCCTCCGCCAATGTTAATTTATCCTGCAGGATCAGTGGTACGCACATCTGAAGAGGAAGATCAAACACAGGCTGTTACTTGAGAGGACAGATGTTGCATAGACATTTTCCGTGAGGATGGTATCCACTGACCTCCTCCATATTCAAATCTCTCTGTAGATGCAGCCTTATGCTGAGTGCTGCCGCCTGAGAAAAACAGAGGGGACAGACAAAGAAAAATATACCCTTCAAATCTCTAGTTTTGCCTGAAATCCTTCCGCCAAAAAATGTGCACTTCAAATCAGGAACTCACTTCTTTGTAACAGTTGAGGACCTGCAACCTCAGAATGGGAAGTCTTAGTGTGTCTGGATCCAGGGAAGCGAGATTATAAATGTTTATGAGACCCTCTACCACCCCAGCCTGGTAATCAGCGAGATACTGGAGAGCTCGGTGTTGGAGGGAAGCCACTTGCTGCTCTGAAAGTGAACTCAGCGAAACCTGTTGACAGTGAGGCAAAAATATTGAAAAAAATGTCAAAAATGACAGCATTTCTTGTCCAAAAATACATAATGGGTACATAAAGACAAGAGGGTGTATCTTCATCATTCATCTCCCATAGTCATGTGGTAACAATGAAACACTCACCTGTTGTGATCAGGTATCTAGTTTAGGAAGTTTACTATGTAACTGAACTCCAGAGAAATTTGGAAATTTAATTGATACATTTGGCTTCCCGTGACAAAACAAAGCCTTTGCAAAGACGAGAAGGCCATTACTTTACCACATGCTGTAATTTTCTTTTTTTGGGTCTTGTAAAATGCATTACATCATTCCTTTACAGCTCATACTACAATCCTACAGTCCATCTTACTGACTAATGAACAGATGTAGGATGGTTTGCCAGATTATGCAGGAATTACATTACAAGTAGAAACTTGTTCTTCTTCTGTTTGGTTTCAATGGTGACTTTGGGCATTTCAAACATGTACAGACAGTGTCCCAAAATGTAAAATGGGAGATCGGTGACAAAATGAGATTTCTCATTTCCACCGTTGGCAAATGGAAACCGTTAAGAGATATTGCGCCTAACATGTAAACAGACCACTTTCTAATGAGCATTGAGGAAGGAGAAAAAACGCGTATGATAGAGTGCATAATTGTTGTTAATCATTTCAAGTAAATAAACTATCCTGGACCCTCTGTCTTCCTCATATTACACCCGCCTTGCGAAAGATAACTGTTTGTGATGGCTCAGCTTTCACAAACTGACAGGAAGCAAAATTTAAATGTGGCTTGCGGTCATGGTGTTAAGTATGCCATGACAGCAACGGTCCCATTTAAAATAAGGTAACAGGCTCCACTAACCGACCGCTTGAATATGGGAATATCATATTTAGGTCAACGGGGTCAAAGGGGTTGCTGTTTTATGTGACACATGTAGGTTTTAGTGCTGCAGAAGTGAAACTAACACTTTGGCTCCTTCAATGACTGTTGTGTTGTGTTGTGTTGTGCACAATGAATCTCATCTACCTGGGGATTTTCCTCCAGCCATGTTTGGAATTCCATGAGGATGTGGTGGCCAGCAGTGTGGTTCCGGCGCTTCTGTTTTCCCGGACAACTCTCCAGGATTGTTAGGACAGCCCCCAGGGGATCGTGCAGCTTTGAAAATCCCTGCTGAGCTGCCCAGTGTAGCTGAGTGAAAAATCAAACATTACGTATTTAATGGCCTTTTGATTCCGGTCATCAGGTGGAGTCATGCAAAACAACACGTCTTTCCCTTTGGCAAGCTCTACAAAGTCCATTCAAGCAGATAAATGTAGATGTGAGCTCACTAACGCAAACATTTGTTTGAGTACCTTTGATTTACCAGCTGTGACACGTTTCTGGCCCCCAATTATGAATGCAAACTTTGTCGTTGAACATTTCCTATCCATGTGAGAATGCCTAATGGTGCATTTTAATTGGCAAAACAGATGTCCTCCACTCAATATCCTCCTCACACAGATCTCAAGTTCATTCAGTGCAACACAAATTCCTTCCTTCCTTCCTTCCTTCCTACTGGGAGACACTCTGGTATCCCCATTAATGGTCACAGGTAAGCTTTATTTACACCCGAGCTCTCTCCATCTCTCTTTATCATGTTCCTTCCTCTGCAAGTGCCCAACACAGGCACATAGAGTCCATCTCGGCACCTTTGTCGTGATCCACACTACATATTGCGTCTGCTGGTCGAATGCAGCGTGAACGTAGCTCACCGTCTGCAGATCTTTCTGGTTGCACAGCTCGAAGAGTTCATCTCTCAGCACAGTGGGGTTGAGACCTGGGGGGGAATAAAATGTAGATAAGCTGAGGTTTTGCCCTGACCCTTCACCTCTATCAACCTGTCAATGAATGGAATCCAAAGTTTACAGTTATTGTTTCACTCTTTGAGGCGCCTGATAAATCTCTTGATAGCGGTGTGGGCCTTCAAAGAGTCCTGATTTCTGAAGAGGTGAGGTCATAAAAAACGCTCACAAGGAAATCTGAACACATTTTTGGGGTCTGACCGAAACCTTGACCGGAGGGCTATTTAGTATGCTAGAAATATTTTTTTACAATGACAAGCATGGCTGAGTAGCCATAACGTCAAATATTATTTCCCTAACACCCATTGCGAAGCAGCCATAACATTGGATTTACAGAAAAGGGTTCCTGGGTAGTTGAAGAACTCAGCATTAGCTCTGCATTCCGGCTCAATCTGCAGCCAAAATACCACACTGAAGACTCTGGGAAAGAGTTTCTATCGATAAAAGGGTCTGGATATTAGTGAGGGCTGTATGCTTGTTTAACCCATTTGTTGTTTGTGTCTCCCTGCCTGTGCACGTGTTCCACAGAGCCCTTGCGAAAGTTCTGACTTCATTCTGTCACTCACACCACGTGGACTCTTCTATACCTGGCCCCCTACCTCCTTTCCTCCTTCCCAGGGCTAGTTTTCCTGTTCTCTGCTCCCTCCCAGCAGCAGCCTCTCTCGATTTTGTCTCGGATTTCCCCAGGAAAGGGCTATGTGGTGGTCATGGTGTAAAAAATACAGCCTTCCTGATGCACAGCCTGGGAAAGCAGACCCAAAGGCCTCTCCCTCTCTGTGTTGGCCTCATTCTTTACTGTAAACTGCCTTGTCGGAGACTATTTGTGTCCCTCTTAAATATGATCATAGGATGTTTACAGCATAACAAGGTGATCATGTCGGAGAATTTGTTTTACAGTAACTCGCCCACCACAAAACCTCATTCTTCTGACTCTTGTTTTCATTGGACAATGCCTCTGACATTTTTATCTAATCTGTCTCCCATCTTACATTTACATAAGTGCTTGCCATTACATGACCAAGTGCTGATTAACAGCTACAAAAAACAAATCATCAAAACTGATCATCAACTAAATCAACACTTCCTTTCAAATAGATTCAACCAAAAATTAGCACCATCATTGAGGGAGAATTTCCTAACGGATTTATTTCAGCCTATCCAATAAATGTTACTCTATCAGCGATAGTCAGACGAGCATGTCAATGAAAACAGCATTAAATCCATGGCCATGTCCAACAACCTGTTGCCAGGCAGTTTCCAAAATAAAGCAAACACAAAGATCAAGTATCTAAATGGAGCATTTGGTGTCAGTGCAGCCACAAGAGCTGGTTCACTGAGACTAAGTTGGGATTCAGCAAGTGGCTAGACTCCGTTGGAAGGAGGACCTAACATTCACCCACAAGCACTCTTTTTTTTTTTTTGGTTTGTTTTTGTTTTTTGGTGTGCAGGATAAACCTCTCAAAAGGTGCCACAACAGACCCTTGAGGAGGGATTTAAAAGCACTTCTAAAATTAATCAAATGTTTGCATACAAATTTCCAGCAGGGAATTGACAGTGCAGCCCTATGATCGTATAGATAACACTCACAGGTGTCATTTCATGTATCAACAGACCCATGTGATGTGGGAATTGAATACACACCCATGTCTTCTGGAGAAGTGCTGCTAAATTCTCTCCTCAGGAACTGTCACTGTCACCCTGTGAAAGAAAAAGCACACACACATACAATAGCTCAACTGCATGAACAGGAGGAGGGCCAATTGAGGGTGACTGGCAATTGTTATGCTCGCAAAATAAGTAATTGAGGAATTCCTGGAGAAGGTCAGTTTATGTAACCCTCCCAAATGACAGACAAATAGAAGGCCGGAGACAGTGAAAAACACAAAACAAAAATACTAGATCATTATCAAAACGACATGTTAAAGAAACAACTTTGCCAATAGGACTTCCTGCACACATAGAGAGGAAACTGTGGGGACAGTAGTCCCCTTGCCAACTGTCAAGACGTATTTGGCTGGGGATTGTCTCTTGGACCTGAGGTTTGGCACTCTTGCTTTATAATCTATTTATAATTTTCTTTTATTTACCTATTTCAGCGCACAGAAAGTCTGTCTTTCGTCTCGTTTATGAAAGTAGGTGTGGATGCATGTCCAGAACAGGAGACTGTGTACATCAGCAATGTCTGGAGAAAACTGGGCCACCCGCAGCGGTTTGTTATCTTCTATCCCCACCTCGCGGCAGCTAAGTAAAAAAACACCTCATTTAGGAAACATTTATTGTTAGCAAACATTAGCTGACAAGCTACCTTAAATTAGAGACCCACCTGGTTCGGTTTGTGACAGTTATCTTTTCATATGTCTGACGGTTCCCTATTTCCGTACTTTTGTTTTTATACAGCGGTTGTCAAATCTCGTTGCTAAATTGATGTAACATTGTTCTCAGCCACATCCTTGATATCATTTAATAGCTTATTCGATTTCATCTGAACAACTTTCATCACACCTCTGAAACTAAATCTTTTTTTGAGCGAAATGAACTCACCGCGTTTTAATTTTTTTGCTTCTCGGCTCGGCCAGCGTGTTAGCTAGCTACTTTCAAGCTGCTTTCAAGAAAAAGGTGGGCGTGGCTGTTAACGGAAATCATTTCTACCCAGCATTTTAACTTTTAGGCACAGCTTCGTCACAAAACTCCAAGAGTTATCGCTTCCCTTGTTGAAGCGGACTACGTTAACTTATTAATGTCATGCTGTAACATAATGAATATATTCAAACGGGGCAGGAACAGCACTTAGACACAGTGAAGTTACCTGTGATACTAAAAGTTGGGCATAAATATTAGAGAACATTCTTCTTCTACTTTGGGTTTGGCGGTCTGGATGGAAAGATGGGGAGTTGCTGCCCTCTATCGGTGAATATTCAGCTTCCCCCCCCCCCAGCCTTGTGGTTAATTTATGTTGCCTTGATCGAGGAGGTCACCGCTGAGCTGATTTCTCCCAATTTTCTCCTCTTCAGCTCAGTTATTGAAGTCAAGGTCGAGAAAAAGAGTGAAGAGTAAAAATAGTCTCTCCTGCTGCTCCCCCAGAATAGCTTTCTCTTCAAAAGGGAGTACTTCGTACAGTATTTGAGATTGTGTGTCACAGATTCAGTGCCTCCGCCCTTTCAATTGCGGTTTCCAACATCCTATCCCAGAACTATAATGATCACAACGATTTTATTTTGCAACTAAAACAGCTGTTTGTTTGTTTTTTTTCAAATCTGCTCTTCATGTTGGAACAAGTAAGTCCTCCCCTCCTTACTTTTTCACATGTATGTTTTAGCCACTTGAATAAAAAAAAACTATTCATCACTAAACTATATTCCTGTAATCCATTATGTGGTGTGATTTTTAGTCAGACATTCTATACTTCATTTTGAAGTTTTCTGCAAATTAACTTGAGTCTTGGAAGTATGAGCTTGTAGGCCTCTTCAGAATATAATTCATGTTTGAAAGATTTTTGTCATGACATTTCATTTAGACTCACATTTTAGTTCTTTGATTGGATGAAATGCCCTTATTATTGTTTGAAAAAAACGAAAGTGCCCACAAAACAAAAGCTGTGGCTGTTGACATGTTATTGTAAAACCTCCATCTGCTTTCAATTCATCATACAGGTATAATAACAAAGTGTAAGTTTCCCACTCCCTAAATCTTTAAACCATCCCTGTGAATGTACCTCATCTTTCTTCCCTGTATCCCTATTTCTTTCAGTCGTTTACATATATATCATCTACCAATCAATCTTTGGATATCGGTCCACACAAAACTTCAAATGCAGTCATATCAGAAAAATAAATCCAACTCAATCACAGCCTAGATAAGATAAGATAAGATAAGATAAGATAAGATAAGATAAGATAAGATAAGATAAGATAAGATAAGATAAGACAAGACACACTTTATTGATCCCACGACAGGGAAATTCAATAGTAACAGCAGCATCACAGGGTAGAAAAGTATGCAAATAGTTCTAATAGAGATATTATGCAAATAGAGGGTATATATCCATAAAATCAAACACTATGTACAATATATACACAATATAAAATATAACAGTAAAATCAAAGAAGAAATAAATGAAATGAAAAAAATGCCTTGTGATAGCATAGCAGCTGAACAGTAAACATGATGTCAGCAGGAAAAGTGAAAAGGTAATAGTTAAGATGTCCTGGAGAATGTATGAATACAGAATAGATGTAAATATAAATATTGCACGGATGAAAATGGTGGCAGATGAGGTAGTGTAGTGCAAAAAGATTTTGTGACGCCTGTAAGCAGCATCGATACTGTGCTACATTAAAATAAATGTTTCTGTATTTGTGATGTTGTGCACTCTGAATTTACCTGAATTATGTTGACTTTTCTGATTTTTGACATGGTTTTGGCAAAACTTCAAATGCAGTCCTATCACAGACCAAATCGAACAGCTTTTATGCACTTACAACCGTTATAAAGGCGTTGGGATGCAAAGAAAGAAAAGCCGAAATGTCTCGCCATGTCTACAAGCATGCAAAAACAGTCATACAAACAAGCTTTGACGTGTTGTGGAAGGGCGGTTTTTGACGTCGCGGTGAAGGCGAACACTGTTGACTTATGGGAGCCACGCATCGTCTGCAATGCGGGGACAGCGGGAGAAGAATGCGGGGGCTCCAACAGCGAAGACGCGAATGTGACGATAGTCACGTGGTTCGCAGCGCTTGGCTCTCGCGTAACGTGCTTAAAAAAAAGACACTGCCAATTTTGGCCAGTCAGTTTTTGTAGTTTATTATTGGTAATGTTGCTAACTTTATTTGCGGGAGCTGCACTGGCGCGTCATAGTTTCCTCCGCGGACGGTGATTTATTCCAGAGTGGCGTTTATATCAAACGCTTCACGAGCGGAGGTGTTTATCCCGCGCCGCAGAAGTGTTTCTTAATATTTACAAAACAGCTAGCTAAAGGAGCTAGCTTGCTAGTTGCTTAGCATCCATGGAGTGGCTGAGCAACAGCAACAGCGACGGCTCCGGTTCTGGGTCTGGCTGTAATCCGGCTTCAAATGCCAGAACCTGCAGCGGCGTTCCCTTTCTTCAGCAGGTAATCAGTGCCGGCGACAACCTGACTGTTTACGAGGAACTCCTCCTCCGCTGTTCTCTCAATGATAACTTAACGGTGTTTAAAGAATGCTAACCGTTAGCTTAGCCAGTTTGGCACCGAGTTTATCACATCACTTGGCAACTTGCGGGAGTCCTGTGATTTTCAGCACCGTTAACGTGACGTGAAACCGATTTTTTTGCAATAGATCACGGTGCGATGGCTCTGTCAGTTGGTTTTAAAAGCAGAGTGCAGCTGCCATCCTCTGATAGTAACTACTGTGACACAGCCAGGGTTGCAAGGATCCTAGTGCCACATAGCCACTTAAGCAGATTTCTTTTAAAACGCCCTTCTTGTTTATATACTTTGCTGAAATCAGCTATTAAAAGAAAAAAAAGAGATCATCAATAATGGGGACAGTGAGACTACAGGCCAGCATCAGCCCCCTCCCTCTCTCGGAAATCCCTAGACTCCTGACATTCTCCTACAGTGACAGATGTGTTTGTGGAAGAGGTATTTTTTTCCCGTGACAGATCACAGAGACAATCATGTGTTTATTTTTATCCTATGGGCATTGACACGGCAAAAGCACAACATGGTTCGGTCCCAATGGTTTCAAACCCTACAGTTCAAACACGGATTGTAATCTGAGTTAAGGAGTACTGGAGCGCCAGTTTCTTTTTGGATCCAAAGAGACCAAAATCAAGAGTAATTAAATTGGATTGTTACTGTTCCAGAAATACATAAATGTAACGCCTAATAATTGTAATACTCTGGACATTTCCCGATTCTTTAAAGTAGTATCTCACTATATGCTTCAAGTGTCGCATTCTCAATCTGGATGCCAAATGTGAGACCAGGATTGATCTTGCAAACTGTTTTAGGATGTTCCGAATCATGTCCATTGTTCCAACTCTCAAAATTAATTTCAAAAAGGTTCAGAGAACAGCTCCATGCTTTTTCAAAATGAATTATGATCTGAAACATTGTTTTGTTAACATTGCTCGGTTATTGCATGTGTTTCTTTGTGCAACTATAAACCTATTCCTGCTCTGTTCTTTTGAAAAGTCCTGAACAGTTTGTTCTTTTGCTCTTGTGTCCCAGCCTCCATTGCATCCATTTACGTCACATCAGACACAATCACAAACAAGTGATAGCGCCATGGTGTCACTATGCCAGAGCCAGCAGAGGTGTGTGAAGGCCTCCATCGTGTCCAGTTGGACTCTAGCTGAGGCCCAGGACCAGCTATGTTCTTTAGGGGTCCACAGCTCAGAGTCCCTGGAGCAGGAACGCGCTCGGAGTCTGGCCTGCCCCTCAGAACTGTCACACACTGAGGAGGAGTGGCGCCAAAAGGAAAGCATGCTGGGAGGTCAGGAACCCAGCCGCAGTCCTGTGCTTGGTGCTGTTGGAAGTTGGGATGTCTTTGATAAGGTGAGTGGCCATGGCTCAAGAGGGAAATTAACATTAAACCATCCTGAACTAAAACATGAATGGTGCCACAAATAGATATTTTTAAAGCGATGATCTAATTAGGTATTATCTGTTATAGTTATATTATGACTGACATCATTTGTATAAATACATTTATGAGAGAAATCTATCAGAGCCCCTATGAAATTCCAATCTTAATTCATAGACATTAAAACGGTGGTACAATACCCCATTCCCTACTAGCAACATGAGCTTTCATTTTCCTAGTCTGGCTTCCCACAAGAATTTGGACTTTGTTCTCCAGGATTTTTTTTTTCATCCATTTATCCAGAAAAGCATATCTAGGGTCAGGCATTGATGTTAGGACAGAAGGCCTGGCTGGCAGCCCTGCTCCACTTCCAGAGTCCAGAGGTGGCAACATGGTTAAAACTACTCCCTCTGATTCTTAGCCTTATGCATGGTGATTTTAGGAGTAAAGACAGCTTCTGTGCCATAGAAACCTAATCCATGGTAATAAGAAGAATAACTTTCCTTCAAAGTGCTCTACAAGTGAGAAGGGAGAATTGCAGGACACAGATGAAATAAACGACACACTCTGCCTCTTGTGTAGAGAGGGATCTGATGGGGTTAGAAGCTCCCAACTAACTTACTCCATGTTCTCCAAGCATATACATCTTTGTGATTTCAAGGACAGAGGAAATTGTAGACCCCTACCTCAATAATATGGTTTGCGGTAAACAGAGCTTTGACAGGATTCACTGGGCTCTTCAGAAAACAAGCTTTCATTAATGTTTGTGAAAGTAGACTTTGTGGCAGGGTGCTTGGTTTAATACTCCTGTAGCAGGGGTCTGATTGAACTTGATTTAGTCTATTTTTCCCCCCTTTTCTCATTATCATCATCATCATCATCAGTAACTCTCCACTCACTCTTTCAGAGTATAATTAATGTTCAAAGTAAACCTGCAGAAATGGATCACGACAAATGCAAGACGTATCTTCAGAAGTATGAGCAAGAGCTCCGGCATTTCGGTGAGTCACACTTTAGGTCAAAAATGGCTTTCTCTCCCTCGGGGGCGAGTGTATTTGATTTCATTGGAAGAAAGCAAGTAGCCTGTCAGTTACTTTGTGATTTGAATGTTAGTTTTTCTAATTAATGAGCCATACAGTGAACTCTTACATTATTGCAAGAATCAACAGCCAGTGAAGTAAAAGTGTAATCAACTTATTTTGGTCAATACTCAGAATCTACGAAAGGAAAAAAAAAAATCAAATTAACTCAGAGCAAATGATTCAGATTTTATTTAATAGTTTGGAAAGTTGTTGTTTTTTCTCATTCTTCACCTTAATTCTGTAATTGAAGTTCTGGTGAAATGTTGGAATTCAATTGTAAAGTATATTCTGTTGGCCTTTATCTAAATGACTCAAGAAATCAACATTTTACCCCCTGTGTTTTGCTGCTAACAGACATATTAACGGTCAGAAATAAACAAATATAGGGCTATAAAAACAAAAGCTTCCTGCATGAGGCTATGATTTGGGACAGCAAAGTATCCCATCATGCAGTGTGGAAGTAGAGGTTGTAGCCAATGGATGTACCATGTCATAGCAAGCACTGTCAGTCAGCTTGTGAAAAGAAGTGCCAATCCTATTAAGAATAACTTGCCTCAGAGACAAAACCGTCTTTCTCTTGAGGGAGACTCTTTTTCTGTGTTACCCTGCCATTCAGGACAAAATTATTATCTTTTGCATTGTTTGCTTGCCAAAACCAGCACTTTATGGTCCAGCACTGTATTGATCTTTCAGTCGTTTTATTGACTGTGGATTGATCCATTCCCAAGATTTTGTTCTTTATCATACATGTCACCATAAAGTTTCACCAAGTTGGCGTGACATTGGGTAAAGTGCGGCACTTCTGATGGAAATGTTCTTAAATCTTCAGAACATCACCACTAATCAGATTTTATTGGACAGGTATGTTGCGGAGATGGGACGACAGTCAACGGTTTCTTGCAGACATGCCTCAACTCATCTGTGAGGAAACAGCCAACTTCTTAATTTTGTGGTGCATCAGGCTGCAGCAAGAGGGGGTAACTAACTGAAAATGCTGTTTCATATCATCTTTTTAATTTTCTACAACTATAAAGCAGTGTGGCCTCAGAATAGTTGTCTTCTCATAATCTCAGCATGTGTTATCTCATAACGACCTCAAGGAAACAAATGTCCAATTGTCAAAAGTATGCTACTGCAGTTGATGAACCATTTATACACATGCAGTATATTTATTTTTAACATCTTAATTTTTTTTTTTCTTGATAGAAAGAAGCACTAATGGAGCAGGTGGCGCACCAAGCTGTAGTCATGCAGTTCATCCTGGAGATGGCCTCAAACTCTCAGCAGGATCCCAGAGGCTGCTTCAGACAGTTTTTCCACAAAGCCAAAGTAAGAGGCCGCCTCCCACCCAGGGCTTCTATACAGATATGACAAAAAAGAAATAAAATTGAGCTGTCATGAGGTAACTACTTCAGTGAACCCATACGAAAACTGCTTGACGTTTGTGTCAAGAAGAAGGCCTGTTGTTCTTCATGCTCTGCCATGTTTCCACTATGGTGTTGCTTCTGCTGCTTTGTAGGAAGGACAGGACGTCTACCTAGAAGTCTTCCATAGTGAGCTTGAGGCCTTCAAATACAGAGTAAAAGAGCATGCGGTCAAGTGTAAAGGTGACACAGCCAACTACAGTGAGCTGCAGAGCAATGGCAGAAGCTGCAGGCTCGACCCCAAAGAAGCCCAGGACTGTTTACTTCCTGTAAGTGTCTTCTTTGTTTCAGGACCAATGCAAAACATTTACTTGTAAAACTCTGACTTGATGCCGTGTGTTATTCTTCTAAGGCTGACTTCCATGCATTGTGGATGTACTGCTTGATTCGGTTTATTGTTGTCACTTCGCATGTAAAATGCCTCCACTGGCTTGAAACACATGGTTGCAGTTACATCACACAACTGTGGGGTGGCACTATTAAGCCATTGAAAATGTAATCTTGACCTGAGTTGGCAGGGCTTCTTTTTAGCTGCCTGCTAGATTGTGGCTTATTTTAAAATGTATTATTTATTTCTCCTGGTGTCATTGTCAGTTTTATATATATATATATATATATATATACACACACACACACACACACACACACACACACACACACACACACAAACACATATAGATAGATAGATAGATAGTTAGATTTTGAAAGCAGAAACTTCAGTTTTATCATTGGTGTACGTTACTGTTTTCTGACTCTTCCTGTGAGTGACTGCCCAGTATGTGGAAAATTAGTCTAAGTTGAGCTCAGGTTAAATCTGCAGGGCCGGCAGCAGAGCAGAGGTGCACACACCCAAGTAGCGGAAGTTCAGGTCAATGATGTTATCAGTACCAAACAAATATTCAGTAAATGTACATTTACAGTAAACACTTAAATGTATGATGGCTTTTTAAACCGCCTGTAACACCCAAGACACTCTTCAGATAATTCCCATTTTTTACTTGGTTCCTGTCTCAAGCTAAAAATCATTATTTTAATCACACCTGCTATGTTTTGATCTTAATATACATTTGGCTGAAGTTGATCTGACCTAAAAAAAATGTCATTTCATTAATTAGATACTTAAAATGTTCATAAATGTTCCCAGTCATTTTCCCACAAATGGTGACTAATTTGTTTCTGAGTTTCTATCAAATATCTCGCTTCTGTTACTTCTTGCCAACTTTTCAGTCACGTCTGCCTCGACCTGAACGCTTTCATCACGAGTAAGGCAAATGTAGTCCAGATGTCAAGTGTGTCAATTATCTGCTGCACAGCTGACTGATCACACCATTTCAGAGGATGTCACCTCATGCTAATTTATTCAAGTAGGTGTTTGAGCACGTAGGGAGAGGTTTCTTTGGATCTTAACTACATGCACAAGGACACACACTGAGCAGTGTGTTGCTCCGGGGCCTTGCTCAAGGGCATGGCTGAGTGAGGGGGAAAACTGTTGTTCACAAATTCAAGCAGGGGCTGTCAGTAGAACAAGTAGAGGCAGTATGTTAAAAGAAATTAAGCCTGGTTCAATTCCTCCTCAGGTGGATCATTTTGCATTGCATTTCCAAGCTGCATGAGAGGGAGCTGATAACATATTATCAGGGAGAAAGTGTCCCTCTGTTTGATGTTGTATGAGGGAATCACATCAACGCCCAGATGAAGCTTTAGTGTGAAAGGTGCGGGATTGTCAGGGGATCTCCTGCTAAACTCCGGAATTGGGATCTGTTAAGAAGAGGCCTTCAGTAAAACAAAGCGTATGAGTCCTCCTCCCCTCAGTCGGCCCCACAGCTTGACAATCTGCCAAACCGCGACTCAGAAAAAGAAAAACCACCTCCTCCTCCTCTCGCAGGGAAAGCATTGCCTCTCAGGAATGCGCCACAGCCTGCTAAAACCAAAGCCCGACTGTCCGGACGCCACTTCCCTCCCCCTGTTGGAGTTTTCCTCCTTTTCACTCCAAAATTCCCCCCCAGTAAACAATTCCATGCACAGGCGCAGATGAGAACACATGGAATTACCTCTGGTTCTAGGGGAAAAAAAATTGCAGTTTACTGTCAGCTATGAACACATGAAATGTTAGTAAGACAGAATGTATTGCATAAGCATTATAATCTTCTAACTAGGTAACACTAGACTAATCCCTTGCAGTCTGTCTCTCTCTTCTCCACTCCCCTTAAGCCTGTACTTTAACATTTTTTATTCTACATTACACATACAACCTGTAAATGGCTTTGGCAATCATTGAATGTGCCTGTCTCCCCGCAGCAGGTGGCGGAGTACCCTGTGAAGCGCTGTTTAGATGCTGGATTGTGGACAGACACGGTGAAGTGGACAAAGGACGAAGCAAAAGAAGCAGATGACATGCGCATGATGGAGACCTCCTAGGGACCCCAAGGTTGCCTTCTACTTTTCTTTCGCGTCCGCCGCCTCCCCCCATGTGTGAGCAACCTGAGTTGTAAGGTCTCCCCACACCGCAGACCAGGCTAATACTGCTGGAACAAAACGAGGAATAAAGGGAAGTACTCTTGCTACGTCACATTTTGACGTTTTCCAATCAGCCTTTTCACACTGCGTTCACAACAGACGGTGTCGTCCTGCTTCTTTTTTTGTAAGCGACAAGCGGGCGGTGAGTTGGCCCCGGGCATAGCTTCAGCCAGATACATACATAAGCTGTGCCAGGACCCCTGAATTTACAGATGGTGACCTATTTTAAGCTGGTTCATAATTGTTTTTATCAAATTCTTCAGATTTTAAAGGGAAACCAAAGTAACAAATCAGAAATCCAGACAACACAAAAGATATAAGAATGAAGTCCCAGTGTTTTTGTATTAGAGCAGACTGAACGTGTAATCCACTACACTGTCGTTGGCATTGATTATGAGTGTTGCCAAGGAACAGATAGTCTGGCATTACTTTCTGAGGTCTCTTTGTAGACAGAGTAGTTGTTTTTTTTGTTTGTTTGTTTGTGTCTACCATTGTGCCCTAAATTGTAGGCCTTGATTTCTACAGGATCAAGTTTTTTGTGCGTAAAGGTTAATTGCTGTGCCAGAACGGGGATGAGGCAGACCCCACCTGCACGAGAACCTAAAACGCACTAACAAAACAAGTGCCCAGGGGTTTGTTTCAACCGTTTGTGGAAATGTCCAACTCATTTTATTAAAAACACTACCAGCGGTTGTCTCTCAGCTCGAGTTACACTCCAGTGTCTGAAGTTGCTGTTTGGACTTTAAACATAGATTGACACGTTGAAGTCAGCGGGGTATAAGTCCCTGTATGTTGGAAAAAAAGATGGAGTACATTATATAGGTACTGACATGTAAGAATTGTGGCCAATTCGATGGCATAACCTGGTTTAATTATTTTTGAAGTCACTTTTAGTCTGGCTCGTCAGACCATGTTTGGACCCTCGGTTTCCCTGGAAACAAAGTCGTTATATCGTGATGTGTGGGGATATGTCTTTTTTTCACTGGTGAGCCTGTGCTTCTCCAAGACTTAGGAACAAATAAGCTATCAAAAGCAAGCAGCAGTTTCCATTTGCTACCTGGAGTCTGTTAATTGCTGGCTTGTTTCAGCTCGTATTTTAGACCACAAAATAGTTTCACACTCCAACTCACATTAAGGAAGTGGTATATTTTGGAGAAGTCAGAGTTGAAACTCAGAATTTTTGGTAACACACTGGCCCCCTTGAGTTTGGTGGGGGACTCAACTGGCAAGAGCACAAATTACAAATAGAATGTGCCGATTTGCAAATCGACCATATACGGAAAGTGCCTCCTGGGTCGGTTGTGGTGGTCAAGCTTTACACCATGGTTGCGGTCACAGTTGTTTTTTTTTTTTTTGTCTGACGCTCAAATCGTACAGTTGAGTAACTTTAAAATATAGGTTTAAAAAAGAAAAGGAACAGAAGCTTTCCCAACAGAGATGGAAGTGGCAGTGAGGATGAGCGAAAAGCAGGGGAGTACAGGTGCAGTAAACTAAGTAGAGTTGAACTCCCTTCAAAGAGCCCGAGACGAGGCAGTGCATTCAACGACCACCACCACCACCCCCGACCCCCTGATGGGGGAAGTATAACACCCAAACTTGGCACCTGTCTTGAATAGCCCTAATTGTGTGCACCGATCTTCACAACTTCAATGAAACTTCAAACCTCAATCTTTCCCTCAAACCCATACACACCACCCGCTTGAAATACAGGAGTTTGTTTGGAATGTGGTCTTCATGAAAAAAAGAGTGAGAGTCTTTGTGTTTCATCAGGTTTGAAAGACAAAGGCTGACTGCTGCCTTCTTTCCAAAAGGCAGAGTGGTCTTCCTTCTTTAAAAGATAGTCTTAGTATCTTTTGGTGTTGTCTGGAACAACTTGGAAAGGGCCATTTAAACTAAACACAATCTCAAATGTAAACCCCCTCGATGGCCTGCCATTACCATGCATCTGTTTTGATCAGGAAGGGGATTTTTTTAAATGCCAAAATATATAATGTACCCAGAAACTCCCTAGCGGGGTGGGATAATCCAAAATCTCCATAGAGCCTCTGTCGTCCATGTAAACACAACTGCATCAAAGAAAAAGATGGTTGAGCATTATATGGCCTTTTCTGTGGAGGTCAAGGTCAGGCTTGCAGAGCAATAACTGGATGCCTATTTATTTAGGCACCTTTTTTTTAAATACGGTGCAAACTAGCACTGATAGCTCATGACTTCTGTTGAGAGGATTTACCATTTTATCTTTGCATGCAAATATGCATTTGAGAGAAGCAGGATCAGCCAAGTTTCCATGAGCGAAAAATAAAGGGAATTTCAGTTAGAACTTTAAAAGAAAATTATACATATATATAGTCCCCAGTTGCACGGTGATGTAAGGTCAGAAAGGACATTGGCAGGCCACATCTTTGGTTTCCACTCAGTCTCTTGCATTTGCAAAAGCCTCTGATTTCAACTCGAGAACTCTGTAAGGTCTGTATTGATGCAGAGATCAGCCAGAATGAACCAGCTCACCATCTTTTACTGGGGGGAGGGGGAGGAAAGGGAGGAAGGGGAGGAAGGGGGGGTCAATGAAATAGGAAAAGGGCTGAGCTCTTCACCAGAAAGAGCTTATCTGCGTGTTTGGAATGCAGAAAGGAGCTCTCTGCATCTGAATGTGTCCTGCACTTTATTTTTTTCGGTCTCGTGAGAGTCTGGAGAAGGAAAGAGGTCGGAGCGTTCGAGGTATAGGATTAATAGATTCTTCCTCGTACCCATAATTTTGATTTTGTTCCCCATGTGGTCACGTTCCCACTTATCCCGAGAAAAAAAACAAAATACTTTAAAATCAGGCTTTATAATGGCGTTTGTTTGTTTTTGTTGTTTGTTTTTTTTTGCATGACCTCTAGTTTCCTTCAGTTTGCACTGTGCTACCTGCTGACTTGTAAAGATGGCGGCACTTTGGCAGATGGATCAGGCCCCCAAGCAAGCCCCTCCAAGATAACATGATTTGTTCATTGAGCATGACAGCTACAATTCTCACCTTCTAAGTGTGGGATTTAATCAGCCAAACGGCACATGAAAGTACACGAGTCCGACACAAAGCTGCTGTAAACGTCCATTTTTCTCATTTGGACGTCATTGTTGTAGTTTACTTGACTGTTTTGTTTTGTTTTTGTTTTTCTCCTGGATTGACAATTAAACTATGCACACTAACAGCAGAGTTTGGACATTTCATAGTACAAATTGTCTCCGTGATGTTGACTTCCTGAATTTTACAAAGATGGACTCTCAAGTATTGCAAGCCCCAGCAGTGTAAATCACCAAGCTATAAACAGCAGCATCCGGTCATGTGGACCGGTCATCCTCCACAACGCCATCTTTCTCGCCCTCACAAGAAGATGGAATATTAAACTGCGACCGGGTATCAGTACTCTTTGTTGTTGTCCCCGAGCATCAGTATACTGCGTTTGATGACAGGTGTTTTATTGATAAAAACAAGGTGATTTGGCAATAAATGACGGGGGAAAGGTATCCGGGTGTTTCTGTGGGGGCGCAATAACACACAACATCCAGACAGTCACACCGGCTTTATTTCTGCTGCACAATAAACATTCATCTACACAGTTGTACCTTATTATTGTGAGGATGAGGAGACATGCTCAGTGCATTGGAAGTACAAGTCAAAGTGACTTCACTGCATTCATCATCGCAAAGGCACGGCGTATCAACCAAGACCTGAGTGCAACAAAACTGCAGCCCCTCCTCAATCCCAATGGTTTTCCTTCCAAAAAGTTCTTTAAAAAAAACAAAAAAACTTTTGAATATAATCTAAAAGAGTTGATCCAGAATTAACCATCACCTAGATTGCTGAGAACCTGCACAGACATTTTTTGAATATTTCAAATGGTTGTCACAATCTGTGGTTGAAGAAGCAGACGTCTAGATGTGACGTGAGAAAGAAGTGTTTCTTATGGCAGGAGCTAGGGTTGGTTGGAGTGGTTAAAGTGTTAAGAGATTCGTTGTTTTCTTGTGATAATTAAGAATAAAAACATTTTAATATCTTTTGGTCCGTAAAATATTTACAATCTGCTTCGACAGCTATCAGTCACATTTTCAAAAACTGTCAAAGGCACTGGAGTGCAAAGGTTTAAAGTGATTTTTTTTGTTTGTTTTTTTGTTTTTTTGCATTTCCCTTTCGAGCCCAACACAAGTCTCTTACACAGTGAACAAAAGCCAGAAAAGAGGAAACTCCTGCTTGCACTTGGACTCATGCTGCCGCAGCTGGAGTCAACTGCTGCAGAAAAGCACATGAGAACTTATTTTAAACCCTCACTCTGTACCAAAGCCACACAAAACCCCATTGCCTCTCACCTACTGCAAAAAAAAAATCTTCACGCCGGAGTCAGCGCCATCCCCTCGCTACACAAGGCACGTTCCTGTGCACTGCACGTTTTAAAAATATTTCCCTTAGAAATACGAAAATCTTTCTTCAAAAATATCTCTGAGGACTCTGAGGTGACGGTGCATCAGTGGTGCTATAAACAAAAGTGCAGTGGTTTCCCTGTGATCCCCACCCTTTACCCAACAATCAAATTATTACTACACAGATGGCTCTCCTGTTTTTTTCCTCAAGGCGGCGTCCGGAGTAGACTGAGCGAACAGCTCGCTTCTTCCAGAGACCCCTACGCCATGCTCTGCTTCGCCAAGGGGAGTTTCTTGTGCAGATAAGCCTCCACTCTGGGCCAGATCTTATTAGTTTCTGTGCCAGAGAAGGTGTGAAGCACACCTTTACTCCTGAAGACACAACAGAAGCGCAAATCATTTCCCGATACCCGTTTGAACCACGCAATGCAACGATATGTAATTGAGTCTGCTTTAGGACCGCTTAGTACGAAAATCCCCTCTCAATCATGGGTAAAAATGAAAAGTAAACAAGTAGGACACTAGCTAAGCACATCCCTGTAGTTGGAGGGAGGCAGGTATTTTCTCGGTGGGTCCGAAGCCTCAGCGTCTGCACATTAGGTGTCACATCAAAGATATGACAAGGGCATTTTGTGCTCTCGTGCGATAAGAAAATTCAGCTTTCTGGGAGCATGAGCCTGTCTCGGAGTACATATGGATGGGAAGGCGGGAGTCTTAATTTGTGCAAGTAACTGAGGAGTGTGCTTGTAGGCTCAAAGGTTAGCCGCATTTTTAGACTTTACCCTATGTGAAGCCATATGTGGGGAGTGGGCTGTGCCTGTGAGCTCTGTAACACAGTAAAACCACACCCTCCGCCTGTGTTGCGTGCCTGTACTATACCTGTAGAACTCCAAGACGGGTTCCGTCTGAGTTTCGTAGGACTTGAGTCTCCTCGTGACCGTCTCCGGTTGGTCGTCTTCCCTCTGCACCAGCGGCTCCCCTGTCACATCATCACAACCCTAAACACACCAAAAGAAAGGGCCTTGCTAAGAGAACAAGGTAGAACAGCAATCAATATTCTCTGCTAAATAAGTTGGAAATCATTCTTTTTAAAGAAATTTGCTAAATAAACAACCACTGTTCTACAATTCAGTTGAAGAAAGGCAAAGTTACGTAAGTAAAGCTTAATAACACAATAATACTGCTAAATAATGAAATAGGGCAATGTATGATGGTACAATACGGACTCCTGGATGAAAATTTCCACAGAGTTTCCTGTTTCTATCACCAGGAGAAAACCCCTTCCACTTTTGTTTGTTTTCAAAAGTGACAGATTACAATGCAACTCTTTCCCGCTGCTGAGAGTGATTTGACGCACGACAAGAAGGTCGTGGGAAGATCATGTCGGCGTCAAGTAGCATCCCCTGAGTCGGCCGGGTGGCGCTGCTCACTGGAATTTTGGGTGGATTGAAGTTGATGTTGTAGACTCTGCCACTGGGGAGGTGGGTCCAACGAGAGGTGAGCCTCTCCTGGATGGTCTGGAACGGGACATCCAGGTTGATGACCGTGTCCAGGCTGTAGGCCTCATCCAGAGCTTCTGCCTGACACACGGTGCGAGGGAAACCTGGGGGAAACCAAAAAGGGGGGGGGGGGGTTCAGACTTTAGAGAACAAGGTCAAGGACCTGATATCAGGGCCGGGAAGTGTAGTTTTGACTTTGTCTTTGCCTCACCGTCGAGCAGCCAGCTGCTCTGGTCCATCGTCCTCAGTTCATTCAGGATGATACGAGACATGACGTCGTCGGGAACCAGCTGACCCTGATCGATACACGACTTCATCAGCAGGCCCAGCTCTATCACACACATAGAAATTAATGACACTTCCAAAAACCTTTTTTTTTGGCACAGAGATTCTTCCATCTTGTCTATCTGAGAAGGATGAATTGGACAGGTCAATTCATTATACCAATCCCCAAATTACCCTTCAATTAATAATAATAATATGATTAATAATGATGGTTTTCTTCTGTGTCCTATTTGTTGAGCTGGCATTTCCCTCGGCATTCAAATCAGTCACCTGTATTGATTAGTGTTCATTTTCTCTTCTGCAAAATAATATATGTTTCTGAGGTAAAAATAAACATACAGTGAAATAACCTCGGAATTCAGGGTATTGGGTGCGAAATTATTGAGGAGGGGTCCAGTCATGATGATGAGGCGGGTACGTATATCGACAGTACAACTCCAGAGGTGACAAATATTTGCCAGATGAATTAACCCGGGAATTTTAAAGAAGGAGGCTTTTTCTGTAGCTTATGTTTTCGACTCTTTGTATGGATAATTTTGTGTGCTTCAGAGAACTAATTTCATTATCTGTACCACTTATCAGGGTGGCGGGGGCTATCCCTGCTGTCATTGGGCAAGAGGCGGGGTCCACGCCAGACCGGTCACCAGTTGATCCCATGTAGAGACAAACAACAATTTACACATCACATAGAAACATACAAACACTCTTGCATTCACACATCTGGACAACCCATGGAAACAATGGGAGAACATGCAAACTTTACACGCTGGAATCAAACCAGGGATCTTCTTGCTGTGAGGCACAAGTGAAAACCACTGGGCTGCCAAAGACATCTTAAACCATGAGTTGGTCAATGTACTTAAGATGTCAAAAAATAATTTTAGCATCTTTATTTTTAATTCGACTTCAAGTATCACGAAATTCTGTACTGGGTATGGTTCTCTGATATCGCACCGTAGGATTTTCTCATGTTGTTGTCTCACTCGGATCATTTTAGGCAAATTTGCTCATCTATTTCTCTCTCAGCCCTTTCAATTCACTTTTAAATTCTCAACTAAATCAAAAAGGATTGACAAATGTTGTTAAAACAATCCAACACATCATATGTTGGGCAGGTAAGCCCTACAATGCAATGGTGAATTTTGTACTAGTGAGGCTGTAGTGATAGCTATCCGCTATCAATATTGTAATATTCATGTTTTCTGTTATCACCCAAACCCAGGAGGGGACGTGACTACTGATAAAGCTGTGAAGGCAAGCGCAGACGGGGGGAAGGGGTGATGAAGCAACAGCGATGAAACATTGAGAATTTAAAACGGGGCGGTTTGGGCCCGGGGAGTTGATCAAACGCAGCAGAAAATACCCCTGCAGCTTCCGCTAAGATCGGCGCTGCTGGAGGGAGGAATTTCCTGTCAGGCCCTGCAGATCCAAATCTGCTGCTTGGTTTGTCACAGATCTGGAAGAAGCCTGTTCAGACCATTAACTGCGAATATATTATCTCACAGCTGATCACAGGGTTGGTACCTTCAGACACAAAGTTTATAGTCTTCCCACCACCAGACTGATATACATATTTTAATATGTATATCTTGTTCCTTGTTCTCTGCCTTTTTTAAAAGAATAAATGGTTTCAACTTCTGTAGCGCTTTCACACCTTGCACTTTACACTAGAAAGCATTCACACACACACACACACACACACACGCACATTGATGGCGGCAGAGGTGCCATACAAGACACAATGGGGTGGGAGTTGGGGACTTCGGCATGCGGATAAGAGGAGCCAGGAATCAAACTGCCTGCCTTCTGATTGAAGGGGATGCCCCACGCCACCAACTTGAGCCACAGCCACACAGGCTGCCCTCATTGTTTCCCAGTTTTACGATCAATAAAAAGTATCTATCAGCCTTCTGCAGCTGATGCAAAATATGGAGAGGTAACTATTCTTTGTAATTATTTGACACCCCGACCTCCTCCCCAATAATCACACAATGTAATCTTTATAGCTGCCTTGGTCTTTATTGAAGGCTGTTGGTAACCTTGGAGATTGAGTCACCTTCCAAAGTCCAGGTGATGCCAGGTCAGGCGTTTGAAGTACAAACATAAAAAAACTGTCTCTCGTTAAAGGAGGGAGTGGGGAGGAAAAGTGTGAAAATGTCGGACTTAGATGAGAAGACATAAACAGCTGGTGTTGTTTTTTTGATCCCAAAAGAACAGGAATGTGAACAATTTTTCGGTGTTTCGTTGGGTTTTTTTTTCTGCCGCTTAAGTTGTTTCCATAGTGTTGCGTTCAAGTGCTCAGCTCGGTCCTCCCACCGCCGGCTTCCCCTCCTCATCCTGAGCCCTGGCCGGCTCACACTCACCGGTCTTGGCGTTGATGTTGAACCTCAGGACGTCCCCGCTGGAAAGGTGCTGCAGGCCGAAGATCCCGGTGATCCGCGTCGACACCGTCCCCTTCCCGGAGCCGGGGGGCCCCATGATGACCGCTCGGAAAATCCTCTGGAGAGCCATCTCTTACTTTAAAAAATGAAATGATAATAAATAAAAAGTTACTCCCCCCCCCTCCTCCTGCTAGCGGCTGCGTCCTTCGCTGGAGAGCCTCCCCTGGATGCGGAGTGGGCGCGTCTTCCCGGCCGCCTCGCCTCCAGACCGGCCCTTGTCTTTTCGTTTCCTCGCAATCCTGCAAGGGAAAAGGGGCGGGGGGAACGTCGCCCCGAGTGTACGTGGGGTGGTGGTGGTGGTGAAACTTCATTCGTTCATTCCGTTATACCGGAGATGTGTGAGTGATTATGTAATTCGCCCACGGCGGGGGAGGAGAAAAAAAAAACGCGGATCCCTTCCGTGAACCTGCAGATTAGCGGCGAGCAAACAACGCGAAGTATCGCGTTAAGTGGCGTGTGTGAGCGTAGAATAAATATATGAATAAAAAAAATCATAAAACTTTGAAAAGAGTGAAGGACTTCCATGAAAATCCACAATTATGTGCGTGTGTGTGCGTGCGTGTGTGTGCGTGTGTGTGTGTGTGTGTGTGTGTGTGTGTTTGCTGTTTCCCCTCAGCATTTTCACTTCTTAATCATCCGTATGAAAAGACACAGCCAAGGAAATGTGCAATTTCAGTGCGTCTGCAATATTTTTCATAATCTATCGTGTTTTTTTCTTACTTTTATCACTTGAACACATTCATCTTTTGATTTTGATTTTTTCTTTTAAATCGACATTTTTTGCATATGTATATACCTGTGCAGTGTCCTTGAACATTGAGTAATACACTTTAACAAGTGTTTTTTTTCTGCCCATCAGTGACACAAATTCAGCATTGTTTCATATTAGAATCACAACTTACATTTTGTTTTTTTTTCTAATATTTATAAATATTTCACAATATTATTTTGCTGCTATCATCTATTTTTATTCTGCTGTGTGAATGCCTTGTCTATTTAAAATTTCCCTGCATCTTTATTCATGCAAAATTTGGTTAAGCTCGGCCTATTGACAATAAAAACGCCCGAGTCTTGAGTCTTGATTTATAATTGGCTGAGAGAAAGACTGTAGATGAAATGAAGTTAGTTGGAGTGAGTGAAGAGGACCCACAGGAGAAGGTTAGATGGAGGTAGGTGATTTGCTGCGGTGACCCCCAAAAGGAACCACAGAATGGAAAAGAAACTTAATGTTTATCATTATCTTATCTTGGAGGTTCCCCACCATCAACGACTTCAATCGTAGGTGCCAGTTTTGAGTTCAGTGGCTTCCTGTAACATTAGTACCAGGCATTTCCAACAGAAGGATTTTATTATACCAATATCTTACTTTACACACCATCATTTGACCAACAGGAGACCCAGGTGTGGTGTCTGATGTGTGGGCTTTAGATCCTCCAGCTGCAGGTAAACCTACTTACAGTGTCTACCAGCACTGACTAAAGACTGTTTAGGTCACAGGGATCTCAGTCGGAGCATCTTGGATATTTGCCACTAATACCACTACTGCAACACAAAGTGTAGTACTGCTGTCTGGTAGTCATGATTAGAAAGTACGATGACAGACAGTATATCTGTTTTTCATTATCTATTACAACCCCCTTGACAGTTGACAGTTCATAAAAAAACTTTTTTTCTTTGCTCATCGTCATAATGTGTTTATTTGTTTGAATAAAATGTCAAAAAATGCTAAAAGCCTTTCCTGAACAGAAAAAACAATCAACTGTGTTTTGTGCCTTTTCCAATATAAGGATGTGTCTGTGAAGGCTCCGTCACTCAGTTCACTGTCTATCATAGTCAGATGTAACCGTGGCAACTGGAGTTTTTTCAGTGCAGTTTCTTCAAGATGTTTCACCTCTCATCTTCAGTTTTAACAGACTAGCAGAGTTTCAAAAATATTATTCGTGGGTGTGGAGTGTGGGGTCTGTAATGCTGATATGTTCGTGGTCGGGTGGCAATTGGGCTGAAGAAGGTTGTTATGTTAATTCCTGTGTCATTGAGAAACAAAGATAAGAATCTCTACCTCACATGGGTTGGTATTTAAATCGAGGATCGTAAGGCTAAAGTATGGAGAGTCGGAAAAACAAAAGAAACTCTGTGGTACTCCCTCACTGAGGCTGGACTCGGAATCGCTGGGGCCTGGTGTGGATTCTCAACGTCTCCGGGTGACTTGTAGGGTGAAAGTACATGTGTGTTGATCTGGCCTGGGATAGAGTTATGTAGGTAAAAGGTTGTGTCGGCTTCTCTAAGTTTGACAGCGAAGGCTTCTTTGACTCCTCTCTCAAACCACCTGTCTCGGAGGTGCCTCTCCTGTTTTCGGCCATCCGTTTGTGCAGATGCTGTTTTGTCTCACTGGTGTAGAGGTCAACCCACTGCTCACCCCGTACTTAAACAGCACTAACCACATTCTCGATTCCTGTCTGTCTGTCTGTCTATCTGTCTGTCTGTCCTCGGCAAGCGCTCGTCTTTGCCTTAGGGTGAGTTAGGATTTGAAACACAACAGGATTTGGTGATTGCTAAAAACCTTTGAGAGTTTTTTTTTTTCTGAAATACAAACAGTGTAAGGTATTGCAATGTCCTCATGTTTATTGTTTTCTAGTGTTCTGAATCTTTCCTTTTGAAGGTTTGGCAATTATGGTAGAAATGAATACAACTGTTTAAAACTCAAGCTCACCAGATGGCTTTTTTAAGGCATAGGCAACAATATAGATGCAGGAGAAGGTGATTCCAGCACGCAATTTAGTCCCATCAGACTGCTAACGGCAACATTAAAATTTATATATCTGTCTTATTTTCTGTTTAGGTGTTCCATTCTGTGCACTATAATTCACAATCCTAATGATCTGCTACTTTCTGTCAGTCTGGAAGTCCATTAAACAAACATTTTCAATTCAGTTTTAAACATGTTTTATTAAAATGTTTGCTTACTTATTCTTGACCAAATGTATCATCTTCTGTTTTCACATTATTGTAGATGTCTTCTGTTGTGTTTGTTTAAAATTATCCATTTAGGTTTTTATTTCACAACATGACTTCATCATGATAAACATTGTGAACGTCCTCCATGCTGTATTTGAAACCATGAGCTTTTGTGGGAGGAGAAAAAGTTTTCGCCTTCCAGAACTATCCAAGAACTACTGTTTTACATACAGTAAAGACAGTTTTACACTCCATATACCCTTCTCGGGCCGGAGTCATATGTTTTCTACCTCCAGATCCTGGTGGATCAGTAGAGCTGTGATTGGTGCATCCCCTCATGGTGCGACAACTTTATATGCGCAGGCTCAGTCGGAGACAGAGGCCTCCTGAAGCAACACAGCCTTTTGTCTCTCGTCCAACCAAGAGTGGCCATTTTGGTAGTCAAACATTTCTTTGAAGAAGATTAGGCGACCTGTGAAGTCCATGTGCCCACCTTCCTGTCCAAGAGGCTGTTCCAGGGGTCGGAGGGGTCAAAGTCTCCTGTACGATTGAGAGTCCATGTTGAGGATGAAGAACAAGACTGCTCTCTCTTTCAGTCATAGTTACCATCTGCTATGATCTGTCATCCTAGAATAGATTATAATTGTACTTTATATCTATAAAACATGAAATTTAGACAAAATTAGTGAGATGTATACATTATCCAAGCACCGTTTTAAAACTTCTTTTCGGGAGAAGGGACTTTTGAACGAAATGTGTACGTTTGAATCATGCATTATTTAAGTGTTAAAATGTAAAAAATGTTGACTGTTTGCAATAAAGTTTTGAAACCCAAAAAACTGACTCGTGGAGGCTGACTTGAATTGAAAACACACCGCTACAACTCCCTGTCACTAGATGTCAGTGTATTCAAGATTCAAGATTCAAAGTTTGTATTGTCAAATGCAGTCTGGAAATGTGTTTTCTTGTACCAATGAAAGTCGTATTTTGCGGTCCGCAGTGAAGCCAGATAGGTAGTGATGAATAAATAATAATAACAAACTGTTTTACCAGATGTAAACAGTACGGGGAAATGCTGACAGTGCATGGAAACATGTAAACAGTATAGGACATGTAAACAGTATTAGCAAAATGTCCAAGTCAAAGTTGAGTGCAGCTTTGAATGTCCATGCTCACAAACTGCAGGTGCAGGTTGTACGCAGACAGTTCAAATTAACTGTTCATTGCCCCACTGGAATAAGTAAAGTGATTTTGATTCTGAGTTAAGTTACATGAACAGATGAGTACAACACAAGCTCTGGTGAATGTAAAGTGCAGAATTGTCCTACGGTAGATCATTACTGTTGACTCTTGTCAGTTGTCCAGGAGCCAAAGGCAGTTGGGTAGAACGAGTTCTTCAGTCACGTCATTCTACATTTCTCACTCATGCACATCCGGTCAGAGGGTAGGAGTGTGAACAGTACGTGTTGGGGGTGGGGGCGGTTCTTGGCGACGGAGGCTGCTCTCCTGTGGACAAGGCGGTAGTAGATGCTCTGCAGAGAAGGCATTGGGGTTCTGGTGATCTTCCCTGCAATCTTTACCACTCACCGTGGGCGTTTAAGGTCCAGAGCAGAGGTAGAGCTGTACCATTCGGTGAGGCAGCTGGTTCAGACGCTCTCAACAATGCATCTGCAGAAGTTGCTGTGGATCTTAGACGACATGTCAATCCTCCTCAGCCTCCTTTGAAAGTACAGCGGCTGTTGCCCTCTTAACCGTCTGCGTGGTGTTGAGGGACCAGGTGAGGTCCTCACTGATGTGGACCCAGGTATTGAAAACTACTCACCCTCTCAACTTCAAGACCTCGGAGGAACAGTGGTTGATGAGGTCTCCCCGCTTCCTAATATCCACTATCATCTCCTTTGTCTCATCCGTATTGAGAGTGACATATTTGTCCTCACACCATGACATCAGACTGGCCACCTCTATCCTGGAGGCCCTTTTGTCCCCGCCAGCAATGCATCCAATCACTGCGGTGATGTCTGCGAAATTCAGGATGATGTTGTCCCTGTGGAAGGCAAAACAGCCGTGTGTGAAAAGGGTGTAGAGGATGGGGCTGAGGACACATCCTTGAGTAGTGCCCTAGGTTGTGATGATGCTGGCTGAAGTCCTATTACTTAAGAAGCCAAGGAGCCAGTCCGTAGGGTGCCGGCCAAGGGTGGACAATTTGTGGGTGAGTTTGTGGGTGTTGAAGGTGGAGCTGTAACCACAAAGAGCAACTTGATGAAAAGTTTCTAGACCCTGTATGCCTGAAATGCTGGTCCCTTGAAGGGAGAGTCTTGGGCTTTTCCCAAAAATAGTCCTGTATGGTTTAAACGAGACATGTTGAAAAAAACATATAAATAAACACGATTTCGGGGGTTGGTTTTGACGACGCTACCTCAAGTTTTATAGTCACAATTTACATCCACTATTGTCAGTGTCACCAATGCACAAAGAAGGAATCGAAAGAGATATCTAAAGAAAATTTTTCAATGCAGCCTCAGGGCGACACAGGCCAGTGTCTCCTGGAGCCAGATTCGGGGGGGGCACAAGCCAGTGTCTCCCTGAGCCGGTCCAAAGGCCGGATAAATGCAGAGGGTTGTGTCAGGAAGGGCATCCGGTGTAAAACTTTTGCCAAAACCAAATATGCCAATCAAACCTAAAAATTTCATATCGGATTGGTCGAGGCCCGGGTTAACAACGACCTCCATTGGTGCCGATAACCTACAGGGTACCAATGGAAATTGGGCTACTGTGGGTCAAAGAAGGAGAGGAGGAAGGAGTGTTCAGAAGCAGAAAGAGAAGAGGAAAGGCAAGAGTCTGGAACTGAAAGTAGGGACTTTGAATGTTGGGACGATGACAGGAAAAAGTAGAGAATTGGTTGACATGATGCAGAGAAGGAAGGCGGATATACTGTGTGTCCAGGAGACCAGATGGAAAGGGAGTAAGGCTAGAAGCTTGGGAGCAGGTTTTAAGTTGTACTATCATGGTACTGACAGGAAGAGAAATGGAGTAGGAGTTATCTTGAAGGAGGGGTTTGTTAGGAATATTCTGGAGGTGAAAAGAATGTCAGATAGACTTATGAGCCTGAAACTAGAAATTGAATGTGTGATGCTCACTGTTGTTAGTGGCTATGCCCCACGGGTAGGATGTGAGTTACAGGAGAAGGAGAAGTTCTGGAATGAGTTAGATGAATTGATGCAGAATATCCCCAGAAATGAGAGAGTGATAATTGGGGCAAACTTCAATGGACATGTTGGTGCAGGCAATAGAGGTGATGAAGAAGTGATGGGCAGGTTTGGTATCCAGGATAGGAACATAGAGGGACAAATGGTGGTAGACTTTGCAAAAAGAATGGAAATGGCGGTTGTGAATCCTTTTTTTCAGAAAAGACAGGAACATAGAGTAACCTATAAGAGCGGAGATAGGAGCACGCAGATAGACTACATCTTGTATAGACGAGGTCTTATTCTCGTCAGAGAAGGTCGAAAGAGATCAGTGACTGCAAAGTAGTGGTAGGTGAGAGTGTAGCCAGACAGCATAGGATGGTGGTTTGTCGGATGACTCTAGTGACAAGGACGATGAAGAGGACAAAGGTTGAGCAGAGAACAAAGGGGTGGAAGCTGAAAGTGGAGGAGTGCTGTATGGTTTTTCAAGGAGGAGATGAGAAAGGCTCTTGGTGGTCAGGGAGAGCTACCAGATGACTGGACAACTACAGCTAATGTGATCAGGGAGACAGGTAGGAGAGTACTCG
>CAAKHD010007594.1:1982-18184 GCA_901007705.1 Fistularia tabacaria
GGCGGGGGGGGGGGGGCCTTCTCGCTGGGGCTGAAAAAAAAACAAAAAAAAACGGACGGGAGCAGGCGGAGTGTCGCTACTCTGGCGCCCCCTGCGGGCGGGAGTTATAGAGAGCGCGCGAGGCGCGTGCGTGTGTGTGTGTGTGTGTGTGTGTGTGTGTGTGTGTGTGTGTGTGTGTGTGTGTCCGCTGCTGGACGGTTCATCCGTATCTTAGTTCCCACATGCCATGGCTTCATGCAGAGGTTAACCAATGGCTGATCACGAGAAGAACGCAGCCTCCTCCGTTAACCGGCTTCACCAGATACAGCCCGACCATTGCTCGTTGACAACCAGCTGCGCCACCAGGACGAGTTACATTTGACGCTTTCCTTTCTACCCACCCAGTCTGTTTAACTAGTTTAACCGAAACACCCTCCTGGGGGCAGCAGATGAACTAGTTTTTCAACAATACTAGTTCACGCCGGTAGGACGAGTAATATTTCCCGCCTCACGAATTAATCACGGAGTTGATGTGAGAATTGCCAGTTAACTACTTTAACCAGAGACAACCTGCCCAGAGCGGCGGATTAGCGATTTGTAACAAATTCACAATCAAGGGCAACACCATCCAAACCGGCAGGACTTGTCCCATAACCAACCTCCATCATCAACGACTGATACTACCTGTTAACTAGTTGAATCAAAAAACAACCTCCCTGTGATGGTGGATGACAATTCCTCTCTTACAAGTGAACTAGTTCACCCCATTTGACCATTACTAGTTCTCAACTAAATCCATCCTCATCCGTAGGACTGGTAACCTGTTCCCCTTCTCTAGTTAACTTTACCGAGTCTATCTCAGCATCGTCAGTCAACTTGCTTCACCAGAACTTCCTGGGATGGCGGGTGACAACACAAGTTAACTATTTATCCTTTCTGAACACTACTAGTTAGCAATTAAAGCCCAAACCATTCTAACCAGTTGGACCCACTCACTAGTGAGTCTATATGAGCCTCACTAGTTAACGAGTATGGTGAGCAGGATTTAATCCATGGTTTACCAGTGACAAACACAACATTTGCTAGTTAGTTTGTTTGACATGAGTAAACTAGACTGATAGTTACCCAGAGATCATCGCGAGTATGGTTAGAGATGAAAGAGTAAACAGCTAAACTGGTAGCCCTTCATTAGAAATGATGAATTAACCAGTCAGAATCAATTAATTTCCAAGATTAAAATGTCTTGCACTAGTCTTTTGACATTTCTAGTTAACTAGTTAGTCACTGGTTGACTGCCACGGTTAAGATGTCTAAAAGCGATAAGGGGTTAGCCATCAACCTCAAAATCTCTAGTCCTCTAGTCTGACCTGACGAGTGCGGGTCGGGCTGAGTCTCTAGTTACTTGGTATGGGTCAAGTTGTGCGCCGGTTAACTAACTGTTCTTCGGGTTACTGTGTTAAAGCTCTAACTAGGGCCGGGAACTAGTCAGTGCCTAACAAGTAAGGTCGAAATGGTCACTACCCAAACCAGAGGCGTGTCTTGTTGACAGTTCTAGTTTAGTCGGGACTCATCTCAACTTTGTGAGTCAACGAGAACATAGTGTGGTTAATTAGTTTGAGCCGAATCACGAACTAGTTGACTCGCTACAGCACCATTCAACCTGACATTCGTGCGGCTAAAAAAAAAGACTAACTCGTAAATAACAACTCTTACCACTGAGGTGGTGAATTAGTTAAGCCATAAGAGGCGGGGCGTTATTCCGGGCTTTGGTTCCTCGTTAGCCTCGTTGGCGTGCGGCTAATTTGCAGAGGAAGGGGGGCTGTTGGGGAGGATTAGCAGGTCAATGCTAACATGCTAATGAGCCGCACCTTTTCTTGATTCTAACACCGAATGCTTGGCGGAGTTTTTAATATCATTATGAGCATGATTATAGTTATGAGTGGTGGCAGCAAAGCGTGAAGGAAAATATGAAAGCCTTGAAAAGCGGCCCTGCTAGCAGGAATGATGCTAATTAGAGACGGGAGCTACGCTGGGGACGGAGGCGGCCGGGGGGCCCCGCGCCCCACAACCTAACTCGGAAACGCAATTACGGGTTGAAACGCGTCCCTTTCGGGAAGGAGGAACGTGGGGAGGAGCGAGAACCCGAGGTTCTCCGTGTTCCTGCAGACAAGAACCGAGGGGGAACCGCTGCCGGATGAGGATCAGCACATCGGGACAGAAGGTGACCATAAAACTATTCACCCTCTCATTCGTACGTCTTCATGTAGCGGCATCCGACCATTCACTCACTCATTCACGCATCATAGAGACACATGCAACCGTTCACCCTCTCATTGGCACCTCGTTGGGAGATGAAACTATTCACCCTTTCATTCACGTCATAAAAAGATATGAAACATTCCCACGTCAGATACACAACCATTCATTCACTCGTTCATGTTTCGTATTGAGATACGAATTCACCCTCTCATTCAAACATCTTGTAGAGACATTCGAACATTCACCCTCTCATTCATACATCATGTGGAGGCAAACAACCAATCACTCAGTCATTCACACATTATCCAGATATAAACCCATTCACCCTCTCATACACACATCATAGAAAGATATGAAGCCATTCACCCTCTCATTCACGTGTCATATTCAGACATCCAACCATTCACTCTTTCATTGATTCATCATGTAAGAACAAACGACCATTCACTCATTCATTCATTCACACGTTATCCAGATATAAAACTAGTCACCCTCTGACTCAAACATCATCGGGATGTAAGGCATTCACCCTCTCATTCAAACATCTTAGGGACACTCAACCGTTCACCCTCGCATAGGCACCTCATCAAGAGATAAAACTATCCAATCATTGACATGTCATAGAAAGATATGAAATAATTCACCCTCTCATTCACATGTCATCATATGGAGACACAAAACCATTCACAGGTCATTGAGAAAAGAACTATTCACCCTTTCACGCACATGTCATAGGGCTAAAAAGCATTCACCCTCTCATTCAAACATCCTAAAGAGACACACAACCGTTCACTCACTCATTCACACATCATATACAGACCAACATTCACCCTCACTTGAATGTCACACACCATATCGACAAACAACCATTCACCCTCTCATTCACACGCCAAAGAAAGATGAAACTATTCACCCTCACATTTATACCTCGTAACATAGAGGCACATAACCATTCGCTCACTCGTTCACGTGTCATAGAGACATTCAACCATTCACCACAGACAACCATTCATTCACATGTCATATTGAGATATCTGACTATTCATCCTTTCATTCACACGTCGTAGGGAAATAAAGCATTCACCCTCTCATTTGCCCACCGTAATATAGACATACAACCATTCACTCACTCATTCACATGTCATAAAGAGACATTCAACCATTCACCCTCTCATTCACGCGGCATATCAGGACACACAACCATTTACCCTCTCATTTAGATATAAAACTATTCACCCTCTCATTTAGATATAAAACTATTCACCCTCTCATTTAGATATAAAATTATTCACCCTCTCATTAAGATATAAAACTATTAACCCTCTCATTCGTAAGTCAAAATGTAGCGACATCCGACCATTCACTCACTCATTCACTTGTCTGGTCAATGTGGGGTCTCCGGCGGAGCTCCTGCATGTGTTTGGACTTGTGTGAGGAACCCGGAGAACCCTGAGGAACCCCACGGAGGAGAACATGGAGCCTCCGCACAGGAAGGCATCCAACCGGGTACCTTCCGGCTGCGAGGTGGAGGCTTTGACCGCTTCCCCCCGACCCGTGCCGCGCTTCCAGGAAACTGTTTTTCTTTTTTCAAGAGAGACGAGAAAGCTGGAGATTTCACCGCGTCGGTGGTATCTGACGCCACCTCATGAAGAAAGAAGAAAAAAGAAAGAAGAGGGCGGTTTTAATTGAAAAAAAAAGGAGAGGAAAAAAAAACGCTTTTGTTTTTTTTTTGTTTTTTTTTTTGCCGCCGGCTATAAGTCAGCTCAGCTCGTCGGGGAGCAAAAGCCATCCCACGCGCTGCGAGAGGAAAGAAAAAAAAAAAAACAACTTTCAGAGCGAAGACTTTTACTCTGAAAACTGCAGGTCATTTCTAGCGATCGACTTTATTTTGAAGGTTGTGGAAAAAAAAAAAAATCTGCTTAGACTCCGCCCCCTCGGCCGTCATGGCCGCCGTCCACCTCAGCACTCCCGTCACCACCCTCCGTTTTTTGCTTCACCGGAGATGATGAGGAGGACCTAGCTGCAAAGCTAACCTAGCTGCAATGCTAAACAGCATCAGCGCCTGGCGAATTCGGCTTTCGCCATACAAACCCAAGCAGGTGCGGAGCTGGAAGGGGGCGGGACTTCCACTCCCACCAATAAGAAGGTGCCCAGTCCGTGGCCGGATGTTCCCTTCGAGGAGAGAAGAAGCTTGAGCTCAGTGAGGGACCTCAACCTTCCCGCTGGACTACAAACATGGCGTCCATCTTCGGATAGCATCAGCTGACTGAGCTGAAGGCTTCTCTGCCGGACGTGAACTTCTGCTCCTTCGCTTCTTCTGACTTTGTCATTCCTCTGTCAGAGGGGCGTGGCCTGAGGGGGGCAGAGCCAATCAAAAGACAGCTGGGGCTAAAGCTAGTTTTATGGCGCTCCCCTGCACTTCCTAATGTCTAGCTACTTTTTAGCTCTTTTTGTTTTATTTTTTTTTATCTAACTGTGCTGCAATTTCACACACACACACACACACACACACACACACACACACACACACACACACACACACACACACATACATGAACACCTGGTAACCGGCACAGGTGCGGTGCCTACCAAGTAAATGAAATAAAAAATAAAAGTGACAGCAAATGAATTTGACAAAAATAAAGTTGTCACTGAAACACTCTCTGCCCTGGCAGGGGGGGGGTATTTTTTTTTTGAAAAAATAAAGAAATAAAAATAAAAAATAAAAAAACACGCCATCGCCGCATCACTCTCTGAAGGCTGCGCTAACGTTCAAAGGCGTGTTTTTTCACAGCAGGTGTTTTGCCTTTGACAGCTGAGAGGGAACGCATCTATGTGTGTGTGTGTGTGTGTGTGTGTGTGTGAGAGTGTGTGCGTGTATGTGTGGCCACAACTTGTGCTGTCACACACACACACACACACACACACACACACACACACACACACACACACACACACACACACACACACACACTCAAAGCGCTGCAGGCGTTTGGTTCCAGCAGCCGTTTCTTTTCCGCTGCGAATCTCTTATTCTGATTTCCCATTTGATTTGGCTTTTTAAAAAAAAAATAAATAAATAAATAAAAAGAAAAAAAGAAATGAATGAATGAATGAATGAATAAATAAATAAATAAATAAATAAATAAATAAATAAATAAAACACGTCACGATGGCAGGACGTTGAAAAGGCGCCAAAATAAATGGCGGGGGGGATAAGAAATAAGAAAAAAATGGATGGAGGCGGTCCACAATGTTTGCCGACGGACAAACAGGAAGTAGACGGGCGTGTCAAACCGGCCCGAGAGGCCGATTAGCAGTGCGAGGCTAAGTAGATGAAGTGACATCATTTAACAAAATAAAAGCGGCGGTTTTGCCATCGGCTTTCCTTCGGAGGATGTGCAAAATACACATTAACCTGGACATGTTAAAAAATTTAAAATTAAAAAAATTAAAACTTAACAAAAAAAAAACATATACATACATACATATATATATATATATAAATCGAATTCCCTGAAATATTTTTTGAGAAATTTCCAAAAGAAATCACAAGATTTGAAGAAAGTGTAGAGTGAATTTAATGTCAATGTTTTTTTTTTTTTAGAAACAATGGGAATTTGTAAAAAATAAAAATCAAGAAAGTGATAATCTGGACGTGATCTGGAAGTGATAATCTGGAGGGAAAGGAGTAATAATGTAATAATGATGATAATAATAACAATAAGACATTTTTGCCGAAAAATGTGCCATGAAGACAAATATTTAGGAATCATAAAAATAAAAAAAGTAAAAATCAAATAATATTTAAAAAAATGTCTGAAAATCCTGAGAGAGTCAGAAGGGAGGTAGCTTCACACACACACCCTTGCAGATAATCTGGCGGGATAATAATCTGGGATGTCATGACGCCGCCCGGTTGTGGACAGCGGCTTCCATCGCCGCGGTAACGGCCTGCGGATGACGCGGCCGCCGGCAGCCGTGACGTTTCCCGGTCGCCGTGTCGCCCGCCGGACGGAGGATTACATTCCAGGGGACGAGCGGCGACAACCGGAGGCTCGGATTACAGCTCTCCTTCAGCCCCCTCCCTCCATCCCTCCATCCCTCCATCCCCTCATCCCTCCATTTTTACTTTTTTATTCCCCCCAACATTTTTTGTTTTTGCCGCTCAGCTGCTGAAGGCTGATCCAGCTGAACTCCAACCCGAGGGGATGGAGGGAGGGATGGAGGGATGGAGGGAGGAGAGGCAGCAGAGATGGAGAGACAGAGGGGCTTCGGGGAAAGAGGGAGAGAAAGAGAGAGGGGAGGAAAAGAGAGGTGACGGAGGGATGGAGGGAGGACGACAGGAAGAGGGAAAGAGAGGGAGGATGGGAAGAGAAGAGTAACAGAGAGATGGATGGAGAGATGGAAGAGATGGAAAGAGGGAGAGAAAGAGGGAGGAGGGGAAAGGAGGAGTGGCAAGTAAGATGGAAGGAGAAAGAAAGGAAGGGGGAAAGGAGTGACAGAGAAAGACAGAAAGGAAGGAAGAGAGAGGGGGGAAAGAGGGGGGGACGGGAAAGGAGGAGTGACAGACATGGAAGAAGAGAGAGTGAGAGAGGGAGGGAGAGAGAGGGATGAAAAAGAGGGGGAAGAGGAGTCACAGAAAGATGGAGGGAGAGAAGGGGAGCCAGAGAGAGAATGAAAGAGAGGGAGAAGCGAGGGATGAGAAAGAGGAGGGAGAGACAGAGATGGAGGGAAGGAAAGGGGAGGATGAGAAAGAGAGAGAGAGAGAGAGAGAGAGAGAGAGAGAGAGAGGAGGGCTGGAGGAGAGAAGGAGGGATGAGGAAGCTCCCCAGTGTTTTCCAGGGCTAACTGAGATGCTAACAGATTAGCGTCTCTGTCTTCCTTCTTCTTCTGAGGTTCTTTCTCTTCCTCCTCCAGGAGGCCGTCTCCACCGTCTCACCCCGCGATGGAGTGAGAGAGGGAGTGAGAGACGGACTGAGAGAGGGTGAGAGGGAGTGAGAGATGAAGTGAGAGTGAGAGATGGACTGAGAGAGAAGGAGTGAGAGGGGAAGTGAGAGACGGCGTTCTGGACACTATGCTAAGGCGACGCCATTTTACGGTGGCGCTTTTGAATGAGCTTTATTTGACCCCGAGAGCCAACAGTGATGGCTGACATGACACACACACACCCACACACACACACACACACACACACACACACACACACAAACACACACGCACACACACACGGGCGAACAATTACAAACCGACCGGCGAGAGGGAAATAAAATAACCTTGAGTCGTGGAAAGCAATGCAAATAAGAGGTGTGTGTGTGTGTATGTGTGTGTGTGTGTGTTGATAATATAGCTTCCAAAGCAGAGAGATGATATTAAATTAAACCCTTAATGAAAACTCTGTCAGTCTTTGCAGGTGTGTAAATCATTTCTGTGTGTGTGTGTGTGTGTGTCTGTGTGTTTTCACGCAATCACTTAGCCGCGGTAATTCAAGCACAAAAATCTAATGATATTGTTGACAAATTGATAAAATCGATCTTGGCAGAGTGTGTGTGTGTTAATGTGTGTGTGTTCAACTGTGTGTGCGTGTGTGTGTGTTTATCACACCATTAACCAACAAACTCCTGACATGATAAAACGCAGTCGTCGCGTCGAGATGTAAAAACTCGACCCTTCCGGAGAGAGCAATGATAAATGTGTGTGTTTTTCTATACGTGTGTGTGTGTGTGTGGGTGGGTGTGTGTGCACAGTCGCACATGTGCAATAACATTAGTTTACCGCCGGTGATTAACCGGAGGAAATAAAGTAATAATTAAAAGGCGAAAAAGTTGTCGGGGGATCTTTTGACATAAATAATGTGCATGTGTGTGAGTTAAAATGCGTGTGTGTGTGTGTGTGTGTGTGTGTGTGTGTGTGTGTGTTAGTGTGTGCGTGTGTGTGTGTGCAGGGCTGTTCTTTTCCATCATAATCAATTGAAGCTGCTTCACTGATCAGCCTCGTGTCACATTTCTATTTTTTACACTGAAGGTCTATTTTCTGCTCCGGGAGCAACGGCGGCACGCACACACACACACACACACACACACACACACACACAAACACACTTTAACACACACACACACACACACATACACACACGCTCGGTGGAAAACAAGGCGGCTTGTTTGAAATAAAAAATAAAAAGTAAGTAAAAAGCGTCACCTTGGATGGTGAAGGTGAAAGGACGACGTGCTCAGATGATGCTTTCAAGGACCCCGGAGACCTCGCTATTATTTTCATTGCACGATTATAAGACCATATATTTTATAATTCTATTATTGTTATAACAAAATATCATTGTTTTAATATATATATGTGTGTGTGTAATTCTACAGTGATTACACAACTTTTATAATTGTTTGTACACGTCATCATTAATATTATTAATAAAGGATATATATGAAATTATATTATTCCTATAACACAATATATAATATATAAATATAAAATCCGATAATTGTTATTGCACAATCATATACATATTTTTTTATTATTGTTTGTACACAGTCCAATAATATGAATAGAGGATATCTATGAAATCATATTATTTCTATAACACAATATCATTGTATTAACAGTGTGTAGATAGGTATAAATATAAATAATTCTATAGTTGTTATTACTTAATCATATGTGTAGACCATATACATAAACATGTTTTTAGATAATATCTGATATGAATAGAGGACGGTTATGAAATTATATTATTGCTATTGTGCAATGTGATTATATGAATCAGGGATAAATAGAACTTCTTTGATTGTTATTTCACAACTATATATATATATATATGTATATATATATATATATATAGATAGATAGATGATATGTAATATGTAATTCTATCCATAGAGTTCTTGACTACATAAATATAATATTTTATCATTCTTATTATGCGATATAATATGAATCAAGGATATGTATACACACACACACACACACACACACACACACATATATATAAATACACACACACACATATAAACATATCCATATGTCATATTACTTTACAATAACATAATAACAATGATAAAACAATATACATTTTTGTCATTATTATACAACATGATCATAATTTGACTATATAGATAGTATTGCATTATTGTCATTACACAATATAATAATACTAATCAAGGGTACATATAAAAATATACATATATATACACATATATGTATATAGCATTCTGACACCATTATATTCAAATAGTTTTCTTATTGTTATGAAACAATGTAATAATAGATGCTATATGCATATATGTATCTATATATACATACATACATGTCAATTTCTACTATTGTATTATAACATACAATAATCATTAATCTATGACTAATAATTCCTTTTTAATGTCATAGACAATGCATATATGATTCTATGTATCTATGTACATGTATCTATGATTTATCTATACAGTATAATATCAACATATCTGGACATAATACATTTAATTTTATTAATAATCATTCTTAATATATATTTTGTTATTATTGACAATAATTACATAATTGTAATTGATTTTCAATTCAAGTACATTGTGGGACCGCTTCTGATGAACTCCAACTTCCATTCTCTGATTTCACAAGTTGCACCGTGACTTTGGATATTTCCGGGGTGCAGCCGGACCGAAAGCCCACCCGCCGACCGGGGCCGAGGGCGAGAAGACAAGGCCCCGCCGTCAGGTTTATTCTCCGCCGACAACCCTGTGGGTTGCAAATCATGAACGGAGGAGGAGAAATAAATGAAGAGATAGCGGCGGAGGGGAGGAGGTTGGACAACTCGGAGAGAGCTGGGATAATAAGAGCGCTGACATCGATAGGAGAACATCCGCTGGCGGAGAATGAAAGGCCTCGTCCTGCTTTATTGTGCTTCCAAAAAAAAAAAAAAAGGAGAAGACACAGAGGCTGAAAGCTGCAGCTCCAGAAGACAGAAGGAAAAAAGAAGAACATCTTCTGGGGTGGGGGGGGCATCTGGACTCCTTCATGTTGATGACTGGAGGACGATCCTGGAGGACAACTCCAGCATCACACGGACGTTTAGGACCAAGGGGAGGTACAAGGAGGAGAGGGACGGAGGGTCCCAGGGCATACGTGTTTGGGGGTGTTGGGGATCAGACGGTAGAGCTTGGCACTTCCGTTCCCAAATTCCCTGAAGTGCTCGGGAACCGCAAGGGGATTGAGGGGCCCTACAAGTGAAGACCATTTAGTAGTATTGTAGTAGCAGTAGTATTAGTAGTTCTTGTATGAGTAGTAGGGGCGGGTTTGTGTCATAAGGGTGGTGGTTCAATTCCTAACCCCCTCCTGCCAACAGGCCGAAGCATCCTTGAGCAAGAAACAGAAGCCCAAGTTGCTCCAGATGTGACTGAGGGGCCATAGAAGTGCAGACCATTTAGCAGTACCAGTAGTAGTAGTCGTAGTAGTAGTTGTTGTACTAGTAGTAGGGGTGGGTGTGTGTCTTAAGGTTAGTGTTTCAATTCCCAACCCCCTCATGCCAACATGCCGAGGCATCCTTGAGCAAGACACTGAAGCCCAAGTTGCTCTCGATGGTCCTCGTAGCTCCTTGCATGGCAGTTGGAGTCCAACCCTCCAGCAAGGGTTGGACTACATGGATTAAAGTTCTAGTAGGATCAGTGCGGTGGCCTCAGGGTCTGCCTCTTTGCAGATGATGTGGTTCCGGTCTGCTTATCAGACCTTGACCTCCAGCAGTCAATGGAGCACGAGGTAGCTGGGACTAAGAACTAGCGTCACCAAATCCAGGGCCGTGGTCCCTGCCTGGAAGAGGGTGGAGCACCAAGGAGATCCGGCCCCAAGTGGAGGGGTTCAAGCACCTCGGGGAGTTCGGGAGTGAGAGACAGATGAAGTAGGAGATGGGTTAGTGCAGAGTCAGAGGTGAAGAAGGCCCTGGTGGAGAAGGAGCTGAGCTGAAAGGAGAAGCTCTCGTCTCCACCCTCACTTCTGGTCACCAGCTGAGGGCGGAGACCCAAAGAAGATCAAGGATACAAGTAGCCAAAATGCTTGTCCAGGCTCTCCCTTGAAGATAAGCTGACGAGCTCTGCCATCCAGGAGTAGCTCAGAATAGAGCTGCTGCTCCTCCACATCCGGAGGAGGCGGATGAGGAGCTCCCTGCCAATACAGCCACTGCAAAAGTACTTCAGAAGTGAAGTACTCTGTGAAGAATACCTGGAGATCTGTAAGCAACACCGTAATAGCCTTCTTTATTTATGAATGGCGGTGAAGTAGCCAGTGCTTCAACTGTAGCATCAAGGCTAACTACAGCCTTCCATTTATACATGCACATTTACGGATGTACACGATTACACCTGCGTGCTCATGTGCAAAACTTCACTACACATGGAGACAACTTTAGAAGTGTATACTCGTGTACAGTCTTGTGTGAAAAACAGACACGTGTACAACTGTGACTAAAGATTTGGATGTATACAACTGTAAATAGACATATACAGATGTGTACAACTGTGACTACAAGTGCAGATGTGTACAACTGTCACTATGCATATACAGATGTGTACTACTGTGACTACATGTACAGATGTGTACAATTGTGACTACATATGTACAGATGTGTACAACTGTGACTAAAGATTTAGATCTGTACAATTGTGACTACACATATATAGATGTGTACAAGTGTGACTACATGTAGAGATGTGTACAACTGTGACTAAAGATTTGGATGTGTACAATTGTGACTACACATATATAGGTGTGTACAACTGTGACTACATGTAGAGATGTGTAAAACTGTGACTACATATTTCCAGATGTGTACAACTGTGACTAAAGATTTAGATGTGTACAATTGTGACTACACATATATAGATGTGTACAACTGTGACTACATGTAGAGATGTGTACAACTGTGACTACATACATACAGATGTGTACAACTGTCACTAAAGATTTAGATGTGTACAATTGTGACTACTCATATATAGGTGTGTACAACTGTGACTACATGTAGAGATGTGTACAATTCTGACTACACATATGCAGATGTGTACAACTGTGACGAAGGATTTATCTGTGTACAACTGTGACAACACATATATAGATGTGTACAACTGAGTACATGTAGAGATGTGTACAACTGTGACTACGTATATACAGATGTGTACAACTGTGACTAAAGAGTTAGATGTGTAAAACTGTGACTACTCATATACAGATGTGTATAACTGAGACTACACTAATACAGGTGTACAACTGAGACTATAAGTACAGATGTGTACATTTGTCACTACATGTACAGCTGTGTACACATGTACAACTGATTACACGTACAGTTGTGGACACATGTATGACAGTGACTTCAAATACGAAGATATTTTCAGATGTACAACTGACAAAATGCCCAGATGTGTACAATTGCTAATACATGCACAGATGTGTACAAGTGTCACTCCACATACAGGGATGTGTAGTCAACTGTGACTATGCAGATACAGATGTGTACAAATCTAACACTATTACAAAATATATACAGATGTGTATCCATGTAAAACTGTAACTACACATCCTGAGATGTGCACATATGTGCACATATATTTTGCAAACAAATACCCAGAAGTGTCAATTTGTGTACGTCTGTGCGCACACATGCCAACCTAGAGATCCCCGTGTAGGAATGTGTAGGTTTGTCCTCTCCCATGTAGATCCCTGCACACAAGTACAAGCCGTACTACAAAAACGTACTCTTGCGTAGGTGTTTGTACCTCCAGATGTATGTACCTACACATTAATCACACAGCCGCGAGCCCAACGCCTTTGTCCATTCCAACTGCACGCAACCGAGCTAAGACCCCGTCCACGGCAACTCCAAGGGCTCCCACTGGTCTGAAGTCTGAGAGCAGGATGTGCACTCCAACCTTTGAGAACCACTGCCAGAGTGGATCCAAAGTTGTATGCTTGAAATACACCCCTAGAGTGGATCCAGAGTTGTAGGCTTGAGATACACCCCCAGAGTGGATCCATACTTGTAGGCTTGAGATACACCCCCAGAGTGGATCCAGAGTTGTACGCTTGAGACACACCCCCAGAGTGGATCCAGAGTTGTAGGCTTGAGACAGACCCCCAGAATGGATCCAGAGTTATAGTATTGAGATACACCCCCAGAATGGATCCAAACTTGTAGGCATGAGATACACCCCTAGAGTGGATCCAGAGTTGTAGGTTTGAGACACACCCCAAGAGTGGATCCAGAGTAATAATGTTGAGATACACCCCGAGAGTGGATCCAAACTTGTAGGCTTCAGATACACCCCGAGAGTGGATCGAAAGTTGTCAGCTTTTAATCGACCCTTCTTTGGCCGCCCAGTCAGAATTGCCCACGGCGCGGGGCCGGTGCAAGGCTCACCTTTCAAAATAAAAGCGAGGAGGAAGGAAAGGAAAACCCAACGGGATGGGGCAATTTGCAGCCTGGAAAAAAAAAGTGCTGACTTCAGCTGAGCTGAGCTGTAAAAATCTGTCTTTATCTCTGGCCGGCGGTGGCGTCCCGTCCCCTCCCCCCCCAACCCCCCTCGGCGGTAGCCCGTGTCTTCACTGCGGCGGTTACGTAGGTGACTCATGAATCAGCCGCTTAACGGTCCGACTGGCGGGATAATGGAACGACGACGGCGCTCCGGGCCCCCTTTCACGAAAGAGGAGATAGGAGGCAGGAAAGGAGGTGGGTGGTAGGACGGAGGAAAGGTGAGGTCGGGAAAAGAAAAGACGTAGAGGAGGGAGAGAAAGGAGGAAAGAGAAGATGAGCGGGGAAGGAGGTGAGATGATAGGAGGGAGAGAATCAGGAGAGAAGGGAAGGAGAGAGGAAAGGATGGGAGGCAGGAGAGGAGATGAGATGAGAAAGGAGAGGTGAGACGAAAGGAGACAGGAAAGGTGATAAGAGGAGAGGAGACGAGACGAGAGGTAAGAGGATAGGAAAGGAGAGGTGAGAGGAGATGATAGGAGATGGGAAAGAAGGATGAGAGGATAGAGGAAAGGAGATGATAGAGGAAAGGAGATGACAGGGGAAAGAAGATGAGAAGGATAGGAGATGAGAGAGGAAGGATGGGAGATAAGGAAGGAGATGAAGGAAAGGAGATAGGAAAGGAGATGAAGAATAGGAGAAGAAGGATAGGAGGTAGGAAAAGAGAAGAATGATCGGAGATGAGAGATGAAGGATAGGAGATAAAAAAGGGATGAAGGATAGGAGATAGGAAAGGAGATGAAGGATGGGAGATAGGAAAGGAGATGAGAGAGGAAAGGAGAAGACGGATAGGAGATGAGAAGAAGACCTGCACGTTCCCCCTCTGATTCTGAGTCCTACGGCCGTTCACCTTCTCATCCCCATCCATCAATGTGGACAATACAGGGTCTCCATGAACCTCCCGAGGAACCCCGTGGAAGCCCACGCACATAGAGAGTGGTGAAGACATCCCTCCAGGGGAGAGGAAGCAAAAAGACGGGCATCGCCGGGAAAAAGCAGGTTTCCGGGAAGACGGAAAAACAGATAAATTATTATTTGCTTCATTCAATTAATTCATGTGTTTATTCAGTTATCCTTATTATTTTGTTTATTTTCAGAAAATCTTTCTTCCTTTGTGTTGGAAATATTGAAATCATTGAAAATTTTTGGAGGAAATTTCTAGCTAAATTTAAATGACTCATTTATTTATTTCTATTTGTTCATTTGTTTCTTAACAATTGAATTGAACAATTTCTTAATTGTCTGTTTTTTGGTTGTAAATTTTTAAAAAAATTCTATATTTTGTTGGAAAATTTCGCACTTTTATTTCATTCATTTCTATTTGCTCTTTACTAACGGCGCATTTTGGGTTTATTAAATAAAACAACTTGAAACAAAGGGTGTTAATAATGGAGGAGGTGAAGAAGGGCAGGGCTTATTTGATTCATTCAATGAATTCATGTGTTTATTATTTTTTTGTTTATTATTATTTTGCTTATTTTCAGAAAATATTTTCAAATTTCTTGGAAGGAGTTGAAATAATTTGCACATTTTTGGAGGAAATTCCTAGCTAACTTTAGCTACTTTATGACACAGAAAATGTACCATTATTGGTTCATTTGCTTCTTCTTAATTGTTCCTAATTATCATCTGTTTTTTTGGTTGCTAATTAAAAAAAAAATCCAGATTTTGCAGGGAAATTTCAGACTTTTATTTCATTTATTGTTGATTTCGAAATAAAACAATTTGCATATTTTGGAGGAAATTTCAGGCTTCCTAAATTATCAGATTACCGAAGTTTTGAGGGAAATTTACTGCCAATTTTTTAAGTCATAAATTCAAATAATTGGCCGAAATTTTGGATTACATTTGTTTGTTTTTTTCTGTTTTTTTTTTTTTTTTTTTTTACAAATGGGAGAGAGACGGGAAAATGCCAGTTTCCGGGAAGAGAGAAGAAAAAAGCTGGGGTTGAATAATGGAGGAGGTAAAGGAGGGCGGGGCTTATTTGATTAATTCAATGAATTCATGTTGATTAATTTTTTGTAAAAAAAAAAATATTTTTTTCCGAAATATATTTTCCATTTTTTTGGAGGGAGTTGAAATAATTTGCAGAAATTTGAAGAATTTGAAGAAATTCCTGGCTTAATTTAAATGACTCATTTATTTACTTTTATTTGCCCATTTGCTTGTTCCTAATTGTGTTGTTCATCTGGGGGAAAATTATTATTTTTTGCTTGCAAAAAAAAAATAAAAAAAATTTGGTGAGGAAATTTCTGACTTCTATTTGTTTCTTTATTTCCGTGCATTTTGGGATCAATAAATTTGCATTTTTTGGGGGGGAGGAAACTTCAGGCTTCATAAACTATCAATTCTAAAGTTTGGGGGGGGAATATTTGCCGCCCCCTTTTTTTTTTTTTTTTTTTTTCAAGTCATTATTTAAAATATTCCCAAAAATTTTCCGTTTACTTTT
>CAAKHD010007600.1:0-16381 GCA_901007705.1 Fistularia tabacaria
TGTGTATATTTGGAGCAGAGATGTTTGAGAGGTGTGAGAGAGATGTTTTATTCATGTGGGTGTAGTGTGTGTGTGTGTGTGGGGGTGTGTGTGTGTGTGTGTGTGTGTGTGTGTGTGTGTGTGTGTGTGTGTGTGTGTGTGTCCTCCTGCCTGCTGACATTTAGCGTGGAGGTCAGCAGCTGTACTCTGACCTTTAGACTCAGAGAGGTTGCACTCCACGAACACGGCTCCTGGACCACCCCTCGCTCCTCACTGGTTCCTGAGTGATCCACCTGATTTTCAGGCGCCAAACATCTCCAGATGCTGCTTTGTGGAAGGCAGGAGGTTTCTTCTCCTTCCAAATCCACACGCTGAAGAGAAGAGATGCCCAAACAAACTCCACCGTTTGTAGCCATGGTGACCTGATGGAGAAGAACTGATCCCAGGAGAGCTTTGGGGATCTGATCTGTGAGGCTGGATCCCTTTGAGCTTCTTGCTGGTTCACTGATCAGTCAGTCAGGTGGGCTTCCACAGGAGGTCCTCTGTCATGTGCTTCTCCAGTGAAGAGTTTACAGAGTCTTAGGAGCTCTGACAGAACATCTAATAGAACCTCTGACAGAAGTTCTAATAGAAGTCCAACTAGAAGCTGTGATAGAACCTTTAGTAGAAGCTGGAGCAATCGTGAAGGATGGATGGCCATCTTTTAATCCCCCAAACCAAACCTCCTGAGGTTCAGAGGTTCTCCTGTCTCCACGGCATCCAGCCCTGATGGAGACATGCACCCACCGCAGAGGCTCAGTGGTAATGTTCTGTCTTCTGAGGAGCACCATGACCTTCATGAACCCTGTGAGAACCTCAATGCAGGCTCCGCAATGCGGGCACGGACTCCCACCGGCAACCCGCCCTCTCCCGCTCCACGCAGACACACGCTGCCGCGGGACGTGACGGCTCGTCCGAACGCGCACTTGGCGGCGGACGGTTCTGCGTGGACGGGTCCGACCCGGCGGCTCCCAGCCTCTAGATGCGGCCGGAAGACGCGGTTCCGACGGCGCATCCCCGCTTTACAAGTCCGCTTCGCCGGGTGCGCGGTCACAAGGGAACCCCGCAGCGTGGGATTTCACGCCCTTTCACCGTGGGTCTGCGGCGTGACGTCCCCTCCTCACCTTGTCCCAGGTGAACCATTGCAGCAGCGCCGCGTCCAGCGGCGGGTCCCCGGTGCTCGGGAGGCCCCGGTTGGCGTTCAGGTCCCAGCAGAGCCCGGTGTCGTCGCCCATACTGACGGAGGCCGGCGCGGCTCCCAGTCCGCGGCTAACGGCTAGCCGGGGGATATTTAATACCCCGCATCCTCCGCCCCGCCGCCCGGCGGAAGCCTTCCGTCACCCCGCGGCCACCGGACGCCGGAAGCGGCAGTGAGCCGCCGGGGGCACCCGGGGGAAGTTGAATGGACGAATTTCAGCCTCCAAAGTTACCAGTTGTCAACCGCCGCTGCGCAGGGCGGACGTCACTTCCGGCTGGCTTCTGGGATAAAAGCCCCGCTTCACGGTGACGATTCGGTTATCAACGTCTATTGGGGTTCCCTGGCGATTTAAACTGGAAGACAATCTGGCATCCTGAAAACCTCCGCACTCCAGTCAACGCCATGATTGTTTTTGGTATTAACAAATGTATACAAAACAAATCGTACGCAGAAATATTAGACACTTTTCCAAAATAAAGTGTACTTATAATGGGGCTTTTAGACAGACTGAAGTTTGGTTTGCTGTCAGTGCATTTGTTTTTGAGAATGTGAATTTTTCACAAAAGTGCAAGTTGTAGAAACAAATGAGTTCCTTTTCCTTGGTGTGGTCTGCATAGAAAAGAACAACGTCCTGATCCTGCAGCTGCAGTGACAACCCAGTTCTTCTCTCGATGGAGGCCTGTACATTTAACCAGAATATTTGTAAGTACAAGCAATAATAAAATAAATGTTCAACAGATTCTTCATGCAGTCCACAGGAATCACAAGTCATCAGTATCAATTTTAAATCTTTATCATGTTTATTCTGCTGGATATATTTTGTAAGATGCTTCCTTGATCTTATTGTTTGAACAAAACTTATTACTAATCAGCCATATTTTATTCCAGTCTAGATCATTGTAGAGAGGAGAGCCAAAAACTTCAGCCATAGAAGTTACACCTACCAAAAGATTTCTCTTGTATTTATTTGGACATTTGTCCTTTGTAACATCAACACTTCCCAAAGAAATCTTGTTTGTACTTGGCATATGAAGCTCCGTTGTAAATTGTAATTGCAAGACATTCCTTGAGCATGAAAGATGATGTTGTGTTCTTTTGGTGGAACTGCAATACCAAACTTGGGGATAAATTCTTAATATACTAACCATTGACCATTAGTCCTCATGAGCTGTGAAACTAGAAGGATACCAGCTTTTATAATATAACGATTCATTTTCATACTGAATAGTCCTGTTGTCACAAATGTAATCATTTGTGGGTGAAAAATGGTGTTTTTCAAACATCTCCCTCGCCAGCAGCCTGCCTGTGGAAATTTGCTCATTTCACAGATCATCTTTCCGGATTATAGTCCCATTTTAACAAGAATATGAGTCCTCCACACGACTTGAAGATGACTTTAGGAAGAGCATTTCAAATACTATCCTCTTCATTCATTAGTTTTGTCAACCATTTAATTTTGATGGTATTATTTAATGTTTCAAAACTGAGACTGAGAGTCTCCAGACCCCCATTTTGTCTGGTGTGCCATAAAACCTTTTCTAAGGTAATGACATTTATTCCTCCATATGAAGTTGAATAAAATCTTATCCAGTTTATTGTTTATTGACTTTGACATTCCTAAAGCCAAGGACATGTAAACAGCTGGAGATATTGCTTCCGCTTTGGACAGAAAAACCCCAGTGTTCAGTGAGCGATCCCTCATTAGCCACATATTCAACTTTTTTCCAATTTGTTCAATTCTACAATCAGAGTCTAAGTTGTTACAGGATGTTTCATTTTAATTCCTTCACAGGAACACCATTTATCTCCAATAATTTACATTCTTTAAGTGGGAATAAAAACAACTTATTTCAATTCATTTTTAGTCCTGATACTTTTGAAAACATTTCTATGCATTTGACTGCTTTGCCAACCTCATATTTATTGGATAAAAATACGGTTGTATCATCTGCAAGTTGGGATCATTTAAATTCTCTTCCTGGTGCCATTATGCCATGAAATTATCCTTTTGTGATCAGTGGAGCCATAATTTGAGTGACGGGAATGAACAGAAAGGGACGAAGTGGACATCCGTGTCTTATGCCACCATTAATGTCAAACCTCATTGCTGCACCATGAGCCAGTCCAGCAGAGCTGCAGCAACCTTTACAGAGCCTATGGACTGCACTCAAAACCCAAACTGTGTATAGTTCTTAACATAAATTGATGCTTTATCGAGTACACGCTTTATAAAACTCTACAAAAGAAAAAGAAAAAAAACTATCGTCTAACACATGTTCATTATAATCCAAACCACGTTATTCCATATATTCCTGCCGGGCATAAAAGCGGATTGTTCTTCGCCGATAATGCCTTTTAAACCTAGCTTTCATATTTTAGCAAAGATTTGGGCATCAGTGTTTAATGATCTCCAATTCTCAATATTTAACTGATCTTTTTGTGGTTTAGGAATCGGCTAGTGAGGCCTTGACGAAGGTTTGGTGGTAATTCTTTTCCGTCTTTGGCTTCTTCAATACAGCAACCACAAAGTTTGATAGAAATCATTTATCAGCCGGTCATTACCAGGGGATTTGTTGTCTTTAATGGAACTAGTACAATGTTCAGCCTCCTCTAAATCAATCTTCAGGACGCAGAATAATTTGAAGTCTTCATCCATACTTTTAATATCCTATTCAATCGCCTTCAAAAAGAAAATCAATATCGTCCCCACAAACACCATCATGAGTGAAGGACTTTCCATAAAAGTCAGCCACATGTTTTGGGTCTTCAAGTATCTGGTCATGACTGTTTAGTTTAGAGGGAGGTTAATTCAGAGTCCTTTTTTTTTGTCCAAATTTTGTGTTTGGAAAAGGCACCTCTGGCTTTTTCTTCATATATTTTTTCTGACTGGAGTTGTAAAGCTGCCCGATCTCACAATTCCAGGTCAGAAGGAGGTACATTTTCTGATAGTCTCATAATTTGTTTAATTATTTGGGATTTCTCTTTTAGCCTGAGAGATTCTCTTTCCATAAATCATAGCTAAATTTCTAATCTCAAATTCCATTAATGCCCAGCAATTTCCAAATAGTTTCTTGTGTTAGCTTGTCTCCAATATTTTTCAATATTTTGGGTTTCTTTTTGAAATGGTTTATTTTGTAACTTCCAATCACCTCCATTGGAGCTACGTTTGAACGAAGCCATGTTGTCCTGAATCCTAACAGCTCGGTGGTGTGGAAACACCGCGGGCTCCATCAGGACTGATTCCACTCCATTTCCAGCGTCTGAGGAGACCAACTAGAGGTCTAACGGAGACTGCTGAGACCTACCCTTGTTTGACCAGGTGTATATTTTTAGGTTTGGGTTTTCGTGTCTCCAGATGTCAATGTGGTCCATTTTACTACAGATAGTATTTCATTCATTCACTACTTTGTTTTTGCAGATCATGGAGTCATGCAACCCCTTCCCCAGAACACCTGGGCGGGAGGAAATGTCAGTAATAGCTGATTCATTTCCCCTTGGATTGTTGAAAATACAGTTTTGTCGTTGTATCGTTGGAGGCATATATTGATTACAGGTGACAAACCGAGTGATCAATTTCCACAAGAATCATCATCCATCTACCCATCTTGTCTGAGGCACCTTCAATTATTCTACCTTGTAATATGGCTACTCCTGCTGGTCTATTATTCCCATGTGAACACCACTACTGTTTCCCCCATTGACTCCTCCGCAATGAGATGACTGTCTCTGAGGCCTGAGTAAAATAAAAGTCAGCACCTTAGTTTTGACAATACAAAATTAAACACTTCCTCTTTAGCGAGTTTCTGACAGCCCTGGCATTGACGGGGAGAATAGAAATCAACATCAAGAACACAAACAAGCCAAAAAATACCACCAGTCCCTTGCTTGACTGTTGGCTTAAATTGCAGTGACATTTCCATATCACTCCATAGCACACATTGCACTTCATGAATCTACAGAAGAGATCCAGAACCTGGAAGGACTCTATCCTTCTTTACTTTATTTTTTTTTTTTTACCTGTCGTATTATCTAATTTCTCTTCCATGCATGAACGCCCTGCTTCCCACAAAGTGGTCTTTGTCACACTTCTTCCACGGCGGGTCACGGGCTCGGTCAGATCCTCTCTGAGGTGCAGATGGTTGTTCTTCAGATCCGTGTTGGCCTCCACAGACGCTCTGAACCTTGGTGTTGGCCTCGTCTTCTTCAGGGAGGCTGTGCAAACGCAGACCGTCAGTGGCGATAGCGATCACTTTCAGTTATCTTCTGCTCCATCTCGCTCAGCTTCTTCTGGAGCTCCTCGCATGTGTTTTTCAGTGCCATGTGTTGTTTTTTCCAGTCGACCCCTTCTTGCTGACAGAAGTCCAGTGACTGTTTCAAACCTTGGATCGAAGTGGTGTTATACTGAACAGCTTGGTCAGTTTTTGGATGAAGGCTGAGATGATCGTGTTGTGTAGCAGGTATGGTGTCGTTGGTTCCTGTTCCTTTTGTTTCTATTAGCGCTGTGTTTTTGGTGTATTCAGAGAGGAGTACCCCCCCCCTCCCCCAATGTTTCTTTTTAGCATTGAAAGTAACTCCATCCATACCTTCCACGTGGGACACTCGGAGATTTCCATCGCCGTTTTGGAGCTTGATGGGCTTTCATTGATGTTGTAAGGAGAGTTTGTGCAGTCGTTCCTGCATCAAGCAGATGTCCTCTCACAAATACGCCTGGGCCCGTCGCCATCTTGACCTTCAGGGACTTGTGAAGTCAGTCGTAGTCGTCGCGTGCTTCCCACAGGGCGCCTTCTGTGCAGAGTCTCCACGTGCTCCCCGCGTTTGCATGGGGTTCTTCAGGGCTCCTCCCACAGTCCAAACACATGCTGGAGGTTCAATGGAGACCCTGCGAGGCGGCTTCGAGGGCGAGGCTCTTCCGTCAGGGCGTTCCGCTTTCTCCCAGCCGGCAGTGGAAAGTGTCCCTGAAGGCGTCCAGCAGGTGCGGGACGGCCTCGTCCACGCCCACATGTCTCCTCAGCTCCTGGCTCAGGGAGGTCACGCCCTTCCCCTGGATCCCACACGGCACGATGTGAGAGAACCACGACAGCTCAGTGTCACAGTTGAGGGCCAGGCCGTGGGACGTCACGTAGCGGCCGCAGTGGATTCCTGCACGGAGAACATCGCCAGTGCAACAAGTACGCCAGGTGAGTGCGTGAAGCTCCTCTAGTATCTTCTGGGTTTCATCCCAGGAGAACCTCCTCCTACCCCGATCCGCTGCAGCGGACCTGCTGACGTCACCTACCGACGGCACAGATCTTGTTGTCTCCAACCCAGACCCCGGTGTGTGGGGACGTGGAGGCCTCCACGCCCAGTCTGTGGCAGGCGGAGATGATGGTCCTCTCCAGCTGGCCCACGTACCAGCGGACGCTCTGAGGGGAAGGCAAACAGATGACCCTGAGAGGAGAACCTCGGTAACCACAGGAAGCACACCGACGCCATCTCACCTTCTTGAAGTGCACCAGGTTCAGGACCGGGTAGCAGACCAGCTGTCCCGGCCCGTGGAAGGTGATGAGCCCCCCTCTGTTGGTGCGGTGGACCTCGGCCCCCAGGCGGCGCAGACCCTCCAGCAGGGCTCCGGGATAGGGGTCCCTGCGGATGCCCGTGGTGTAGACCGGGGGGTGCTGGCACAGCAGCAGGGCGTGGGACTGATCCGACCGGCTCCGGCCCACGTAGACCTGCTGCAGCCGCAGGGCCTCTAGGTAGGAGACCAGGCCCAGGCGGACCACCTCCACCAGCGGCCTGCCGGCCTGCATCGGAACCAGGACCGGGAGCTGGAGCAGGTCATAAGTTCATAGATACTTAACTGATTTTCATCTGTTTTGTCAACAAAACAGTAAGAGAAACCTCAGTCCGGGTAGCTGGTAGACAACGTCCAAACTGAGAACCCAGCAGATGCAAAGACAAACGACAGAAAGTCCTCATTCAACCTTTTTATATCATCTATTCACAGAGAGGGGAAAAAAAAAAATCACTCATCCGCGGAAGTTTAACTAATACTACATGAAAATAAAACTGCATTTCTATAAGCCAACATTTAAATTGCAGTTAATATACATCTAAATAAGGATTCAAGCAACTTTTATTGTCATACCAACACAACTTGCAGTTTGTGGTATGAAATTAGCTGCCAGGTCCGGTTTCAAGCCATAGAAATGAAATAAATAAATGAAATGAGCTTCGATTTCAATAAGCTTGCATTTTTTTTTAAAAAAAAAGCAACATTTAAATAACTGACACTTACATGAGACAACGATGAAGTACATCTATATTTAAATAAACTTACATCTCAATGACAAGAACTCCGATGCAGTTGAATGTTGATAGCCTAGCCACCCCGTTGATTGACAGGCACAAGCCCCGCCCCTCAGCTTGTCGCCCGCTCTGATTGGCTGCAGCGCTTGTTGGGACAGACGCCTTCGGATGACGTCACTATGGACCTCAACAAGGTCCTTCAGGTGAGGAGAGCCGTCCGGAAGTGACGTCTGCGTTTCCGGTCAGCCGCGGCGGGGAAAACAATTTAATTCCAATTCAATCTTTAAACTCTTTAAAAAAAAGAAAAAAAAATGGAGAGCCGTCTGGCCATCGCTGCTTCTTCGATCTCTAATTCCGGTTAGACTCCCCTCTGGCGCCACCTGGTGGCGGGAATAGCCACGGGATTCAAACCGCGGGTGTCGTAAAATATATCCAGCATTGGACTAACGTAGCAACGACACTGATGATATTTCAATTTGTTGATTGCATGGAGAACTTACTGAACCCTTATGTTACCATTGCTTGTACTCACCAATATTCCTGATATATGAACTAGCTCTTGGTGAGAGAACAACTTAATAGTAATATATATATATATATATATATATATATATATATATATATATATTTGGTCCCTGGTTGGTTCGGAATCAGTATTCTTTATTGATCCGCAAGGGGGAAATTGTTCTTTGTTGCAGTGGCTTCTGTTCACATGCTCACAGGGTAGGGATGAGAAATATGTATTTAGAACTACATAAAATCATTTCCATCTATGTGAAAATAAATTAAACTGGAAAAAAATAAAGGCAAATAAAGAATATAGAGTTACATTTACGAGCATATACTTGTCTGGAGGTTCTCAGTCATCCAGGTCAGGGTGGATTCTTGTCGCGTCAACTGGACTTGAGTTTCCTCTCTTGAAGACGTTTCAGCTGTCATTCAGGAGGCTTCCTCAGTTCTTCTTCAGAAGCTTCTTCAGTTGTTCTTCAGAGCCGAAGAAGCCTCTTGGATGAGGGGTGAAACGTCTTCAAGAGAAGAAACTCAAGCCCGGTTGCCTCTACAAGACTATACTGCGGGTTATTGCACTATTAGCATAGGATACGGTTGTTGCATGGAAGTAAATTGTGGCACAGAAGAGCCCTCAGTCCAGCCGAGAAGGTCTGATCTCCAGCTGTTCCTCGGCGGAGAGGTCCACTTCTGCGGCCGCTCTTGGCCGTCGATGACGTACTTCCGGGCTTTTAATTTGAAATGCCGCCGTGTTGTTGGCGGCAGGGCGGGGTTTGTTTTGGGGAGAACTCACCAGGGAAGATGGCGACCGCGGGCCCCGCCGATCGGCCCGGCCGGCCGCCCAGCGCCGCGGCCGGCAGGGCGCGGGTCGGGCTCCGGGCCAGGGTCCGGCCCCGGCCCAGCCCGCCTCGAGACGAAACGAAGAGGTGCGCGGCGTGCGGGGAGACCGAGCCCGGCGGCAGCGGACGCCCGGCCTGCCCGCTCTGCCTGGCCCGGAGACACTCCGGCGGCGAGGAGCGGCGCCGCCGCCGGACGGACCCGGAGCGGAGCGCCGGGGGCCCGGCGAGGAGGGACGGCGATGGCCGCAGAGGTGAGTGTGTCCGCGGGGGTTGACGGAGCGGTTGTCGCATTCGGACGCCGAGCGGTGGAGTTGGCGGGGAGTTCGGGGCGGGCGGGCGGGAGGCCCGCCGCCTGCCGCTGGGCGGACCGGGGGGCGGCCCGGCCGCGGCGCCCTTAAATCGTCCCTTCTCTCATCGGAGTTCTGAGTGGGGTTCCCGCGGAGACCTACCTCCGCTCCGACTGGAAGCGGGAGCGGCTGGAGTCGCCTCGGTGCCCGGGACATGCCCGGGCGTGTGCCTCCGAGGGCGGAGGAGGAGCCGGCGCCGCTGGCGTGCCTCCTCCGTCAAATGTTGATCTTCTCAGTATCGACCACGGGACCGTTGGAGATCCAGCTTCCTTGCCTGGAGCCTAGCAGCCTCCAGGTAATCCTGCTTTCCACGCTTAAACCCGGAGGTGGGGGTTCGATTCCCAGCGCCCGACTGTGTGTGTGTGTGTGTGTGTGTGTGTGTGTGTGTGTGTGTGTGTGTGTCTGTGTGTGTGTGTGCGTGTGAGAGAGAGAGAGAGAGAGACACCTCCAGGATCTCCAAGAAGCAGCTCAGATGGTGTCTGAGTAGGAAGACCTTTGACCCGCAGAGTCAGTCCTCTGCTTTTGTTCTAGAGCTTGTTGTTGTTCCCCAAATGAACTTGGGCTGTACTTGTCCATCTTCATTCAGGTGGACCGGGGCTGTACTTGTCCCTCTCATTATCACACCTCGATTGACAGAAGGTGTGGTCTGGGGGACGAGAAGACCGGGGGAAGTTTAGTGGTGGTCACTTTCGGCTTACTAGCGGTTCTCAAAAACTAGAACCTCGAACCCTGTGCCGCTGCTCCTTCAGGGTTCCAACAGCCAAGCCCTGAAGCTCCTCCGGGGCTTAGAGGTGGACTGAGCTGAGGTGACTTTCGTTGCAGGAGGAGGTCACGTGACCCCCAGGTTGTCGCTGAGCAAAGAAGAAAACTCAAAAGTTCTGACTCCTCCCACCGGCCGACGACATCGTCACTGTTTGATTTTGTCCAATCACAGCCCCCGAAGGGGAGGTTGCCTTGGTAATGGCCGCCTCTCACTTCCTGGATGCGCCCCATTGGTCGAATCCCGTCCGGCTTTCAAAGCAGAACCGACATGGCGGCGTCCCACCAGCGGTTGAAGCTCCGGGTTTGCTTCTGGCCCAGGGGCGCCTCTCCAGAGCCGCTCCTCCGGTCTTCTCTGAAAATCCGATCGGGCTCGCAGCTGCCGTCCAGACGACATCCTGATTCCAGATGAAACGGGACCTCTAGTGGGAACATCTGGAACAGCGGGATAAGAGCTTCTCGGACAGCTCTCATTTTGAGTTTGCTGCGGCCGGTGTCCTTGTGGGTTGTTTTCCAGAGTCCAGGCCTGACCGAGACCTCTTCAAGACGCGGAGAAGGCCTTTAGGCCGTCCCTTCAATCGCCATGACAACAGTGCGTTTGTGTTCCTCTCCAGAACTCTTTGTGTGTCCCACTCTGGTGCCGAAGGCCACCGACACCGCATCAAGTCCCAACATGAAGCACAAGGTGAGTGTGTGTGTGTGTGTGTGAGAGGGATCTTCTCCCAGATCGGAGATGAGCTGTGAAGATCTCAGCCCGCCAGACCAGAGGTGACCTGCAGTGTCCTCCAGGTGTTGGCGTCGGAGGAACGGGACGAGGTCCGCAGGAGGAGCGGCCTCCTTGCCAAAGATGAGCCGGCGCGGCACGACGAAGAGCCGGTGAGTCCTGGCGTTTACGGGGTTTTTAGGGGGACCTCGAACGCATCAAGCAGCAGAGTCATGAGCGTGCGGTTTCTCCCAGAAGGTTCTGTCGGACTCGGAGAACGAGGAGCCGCTGGCCAGGAGGACAAGGACCGTCTCCGCCTTCGTCAGGAGGACCAGGACCTGGTCGGCCTTCAGCTGGTGAGCTCCTCGCCTCCCGCTGGCATGCGCGCTGCCGCCCCAGCTGACCTGTGCCCTCCCCCCCCAGCGGTTCCCGGAGGAGCCAGAGCTGCACCGACCCCGTGGAGGAGCGAGCGGGGAAGCTGAAGGTGGTCTCACAGGCGGCCATGATGGACAGGGTACGACCTCGGCGAACCGATCGGAGCCGTTCCTTTCGGCCCTCGCGGCCCGCTTAGCCGTCGGACAGGAGGCGGAGCGCCTCCTCGTCTGTTTTCCCTGCTCTCGCAGAGGAACTCCGACCTTCTCGGTCGTCCGTCTCCTCACGGATTCCCGCTACTCGCTCGACCTCACACGACTAACAGCCTCTCTACATTCGGTGTGTTTAGCCCGTTAGCCCGTCTGTGTGTGTGTCTGCAGGCGTCCACGCGCCACAGCTTCACGGCGGGGATCCTGCTGTCGTCGGAGAACAGCCGCTCGGTGTCGGCCCCTACCGTGGGCCCGGACCGCCGCTCCGCCTGGCGCTCCCTGACGACCTCGGCGCCCCCCGCCATTCCCCAGCTGCGGCGGGAGCGCTCCGTCAGCCCGGAGAGCAACGACAGCATCTCCGAGGAGCTCAACCACTTCAAGCCCATCGTGTGCTCGCCGTGCACGCCACCCAAACGGCTGCCCGATGGCCGGCTGATGGAGCCCACCATCGTCAAGTCCACGCCGCGGAACCTGACCCGCAGCCTGCAGAAAGCCACCAGCTACGAGGCCAGCCCCGCCGTGCTGCAGAAATGGAGGCAGATCGAGCTGGACCGGCAGAGCCTGAAGGTGGATTCCAAGGCCACGCTGACCAGCCCCGTGGGCGAGCCGCAGGATGCCAGCAGGCGGGACCCCGCAGTGTCGTCAAACAAGCGGAAGCTGGTGTTCGACTCTCCGGGCTCGGACGCCGGCGCCTTCCAGAAACAGTCGGTGAAGATCCGTGTCCCCGCCGTCCGCTACGGTGGCGAGACCACCCTCAGGGGGGGTTCTGACTTTCACACGGCGGGTGGCGCCGCCGAGCTGCCCGGCGCCCTTTTCGGCCGCGGGCCCGCCTTCTCGCCCAGGAACTCCGGCTTCCAGTCGTGCCGGCTGGTGGCCAAGGACGTGTCCGCCGCCAGGAAGGAGTCGGACCGCCGTGCCACCCCGCGGAGGGGAAAGAAGAGCCAGAAAACTCACCACCTGGACCCGGACCAGGACACCAACCTGCGGTGTGTCCCACCGCGCGGTCGCGACGCCTTGGACGAGCGCTTGCTGCGCAGGATCCAGCAGGAGCGACAGGACCGGGCGCTCGCCGTCCGCCTGCAGAGACAGTTCGACCTGGAGGGCGGCGCCCCCAGGACCAGCCCCGACACCTACTTCCTGCGGTCCTGGAGGTCCAACCAGAACCGGAGGAGGCGGGGCCTCAGGAGGTCGCGGCGAATCAACAAGAAGCACTAAGAGTTATGCAAAGCGAATGTTGGAGGAGGAGGGTCACGGTTCGCGACCACCGACTCGACCAATCGGTCGCTGCGACGATGAACCGCAGCCGCCCCCCTGCCGGAGAAGGGTCCCGTCCCGCTGACCGAACCCGCCTCCCCTCGGACAAACTGACCTTAGAGAATCCTGCAATAAAGCCTCAGTCAAAACCAAACCAGTAATGGAGTCGCTCTGACAGCTCGTTGCCATAGAAACGCAGACCGATACCGATATTCCCTCAGTGTCGCTGCAAATGAATGCCAATATAAAATCAATACCACATCTAAGCGCCTCCTCATATGCCCCAATCATTCTTTTATTAACCGACGAGGAAACGTGACCGTCAAAACACCGGTGCTGTTTTTGTCCTCAGACAGGTCCCTCAGAGGACCACCCTGCAAAGATAACCCTGTTTCTTTTTTTTTTTTCCTACCTGTTTTGATTTTATTTTCAACATTTGATCCAGAAAAGGTGATTAAAAAAAAGAAGGAAATCTGAATGAAGTTCAGAAGTGTTCCCGTTTATTTCCCGCTTGCTGCTTAGTCTGCGGACCTCCTGAAGGACCTCCAGATGTCCACCAGAGGAGCCTCACCTGCGGGTTCGTCACTTCCGGTTCCTGTCTTTCTCGTGTGTTCTGTTTTAATTCGCCCGCAAGTTGACGTCGCGACGCATTGACGTCACGATTGGCGAGCCAATCAGGGTCGGCCAGGTCACGGGCGCCGTGGCTCGTCTGCGGCAGGAGGGAAGATGGCGGCTACGCGGACCGGGAAGAGCGGGTTGCTGGAGAAAGTAAGGCTTTACCGAGCGGGCTTTCACCCCGCAGGTCGGTGTTTCTGACCTGACACGAACCCCGCGGCCCGTCCGCGGGGACGACCGGACTGGGACTCCGGGCCCCGTCTGTCCGCTCCGGAGCGGCTATGAGCCGGCTAAGCTAACAAGCTAGCGTGTTTGTGTTCCGCGGTGCGTTCACGGTCCGGCTCCTCCTGCGACCTGGGAGTTAGAGCATCTCCTGGGGGAGCTGACCGAAAGAACTACAAACATGGACTCCAAGCCTTGATCGATGCCGGTGAATTCAGTCCAAACAGCGGCTGCTGTGTGAAGTAGTTCGTCTCCGCGGTTGAATGTTTAGCGCAGGGATTTCAAACAGCGCCGCAGCACAGGGACTACTTCCTCCGGACCCTCCGCGCTCAGCTCACTCAGGTTCAGTCTGAGGAGATGGTCCAGGAGCTGCAGCTGAGGGTTTGGATGGAAGCTGACGCTCTGTAGATCAGATTAGAAAAGTCTCAAGGTTTCAGATACAGGAAGTCTCTTGAGGTACGTTGTTTTCAGATGAACGCTTTGTATGGAGGTCGCAATGAGAAGATCTGCACGCAGGCATCTGAGCAGTGGCTGAAGCAGGTGTGGACTCCTTCAGCGGGAATCACATTTCCATTAATTCTGAGAAGATCAGTAGTTGAGGTGGAGCTCTGCAAGCCTGACTACCGAACCAGGTTGGAGGTTCGGGACCCGCCCGCATGAAGTCACGCTTGGGGTCATTTCATCGTATCAGAAACGACAAGTCCGGTGGTTGACGCCTGCCGCTGCCATGGTGACGTGCCAACGGTGCCCCCGTCTTGTGTTTCAGTGGCGGATTGATGAGAAGCCGGTGAAGATCGATAAGTGGGACGGAGCGGCGGTGAAGAACTCGCTGGACGATGCGGCCAAGAAGGTGGGTCCAGCCAACATCTCCTGTGTGTGTGTGTGTGTGTGTGTGTATGTGTGCGTGCGTGCGTGCGTGCGTGCGTGCGTGTGTGCGTGTGTGTGCAGAGCTGAAGGTGTGTGTGTGTGTGTCCTGCAGGTGGTGCTGGAGAAGTATGGGTATGTGGAGAACTTCTGCCTGGTGGACGGGCGGCTGCTGATCTGCACGGTTTCCTGCCTGTTTGCCATGCTGGCCCTGGTCTGGGACTACCTGCACCCCTTCCCCGAGTCCAGGCCCGTCCTGGCCTGCTGCGTCATTTCATATCCTTCCATCGACACCGCCAGGGTGGGGCTGAGTGTGTGTGCGCGCGTGTGTGTTATCGTCCTTGACTCCTCCATCACGTACTTCATCATGATGGGCGTCCTGACGCTCTACACGTCCTACAAGGAGAAGAACATCTTCCTGGTGGCGCTGCAGAAGGACCCGGCTGGCATGGACCCGGACCACGTGTGGCAGCTGTCCTCCTCCCTCAAACGGTCAGTCCCAAGCTCCTCCCGCCGCCACTGAGGACGAATCCCCGGAGCATCCGTGGGGGGGTTCATCCTCAGCGGAAAACCCTGAGGAGCCACCGTTTCCAAGGAAACAGGCCATCGGCTTTCGGTCAAACGTGCCACCTGAGCAGCTCTCTGATTGGCCGCCGCCCGCAGGTTCGACGACCAGTACACGCTGCGGGTGTCCTTCACGGACGGACGCTCCCGCGGCTGCAGGGAGGCCGAGTTCACCCGCTCGGTGGCAGCCTTCTTCGACGACGCCGGCACGCTGGCCATGGACCAGTTCGAGAAGAGCGTGTCCAGACTGCACGACACGCTGGCGGCCGACAAGAAGACCAAGTAGCCGCCGGACCATCCCTTCCACCCCCTCCACCCCCACAGTGTTTTACTATTTTCACACATTTCAGTTTTCCTTCTGTGACGTTATAATAAAATCCTCATGACCAAAAAGCCTAGTGATTCCCTGTGATGAGAAGCCGTTGCCATGGTAATAAGAGGGAATTCAAAAGAGCAATCCGGGATTTTAACCTCCCCCCCTGCAGTGACCCGCTCTGTCCAGCAGAGGGCACCATCTGCCGCCGGACCCAGACTTCTTCCTGAGCAGGGAGATGTCAGCAGGTTGTAGACGCAGTCACTAAGTGTTCCACCCGCTTCTGCCATTGCGAGGACTTTTTAGGAAGAACACCTTTGCTCAGACAGCAGGTGAACTCTGCTCCTCATAAGGCTGAGGGAATGTTTTCCCAACACCTGAGGCCGGAGGCGTGTCTCGTCCGCCTGCCCGGACGGACGGACATTTTAAACCTCCGCTCAGGTCAGGGAGGGGCGTCTGGGGGCGGGGCTTAGTGTCCAGGGGGCGGGGCCAGGGCGCGTCCCGCCGGCGGCAGCACTGCCGGCAGGTCAGACAGAGCGAGGCTGAGCAGAGGGATGGCCTGTCTGATGGCCGCCTGGTCCGTGCACAACCCCTCGGTGACCAACGCCATCATCATGGTGAGTTGCCGGCCGGGACCTCTGTGTCCCCGGCGCAGCTTCCTTTCCAGGCGTTCTCCGGGGGTTCCCCTGGTGCTTCCTGCCCACCTGAGAGCGCGTGACCTTTTGTGACCCCAGAACACTAACGGCCCGCCGGACCTGATGTTGGACCCGCGGAGCGTCTGCGTGTGCCTGGACGAGGCGGCGGCCAGGCCGAGCGGCGGTCGCACGCCGCTGCTGCACACACGCCTGAGGAAGTTGGACAACAACCTCACCGAGGCCCAGAGGTTCTCCTCGTTGCCACGGAGACCAGCTGTCAATATCGAGTTCAGAGACGTGTCCTACTCGGTCCGGGAGGGACCCTGGTGGAGGAAGAAAGGTACTGCAGCACTGCCCCGCCTCTGTAGGACCGGCGGGGTCTCATGGAGCGCTCAGGAGGATGTCCTCCATGTTCTCACGCACACAGATATAAACACACACACAGAGGTAGAGACACACACACACAGTTATGTAAACAAACAGGCAAATACACACACACACAGTAGAGTCCAGGTTGCTCAGCTGTGCTTGGAGGTTCCAGCCTCTCGTCCTGATGATTCCCATGAAATCCTCTAATCGCTTGAGCTCCAGGTTACTGCCGGTCAGCTCGTCCTCGGCATGGACGGGGGGGGGGGGGGGGGGGGGGGGCGGGGGGGGGGGGGGGGGGGGGGGGAATT
>CAAKHD010007601.1:0-2500 GCA_901007705.1 Fistularia tabacaria
CCGCTGCGGGGGGGGCGCGGGGTTCGCGGGTTTTTTTTTTTTTTTTTTTTTTTTTGCGAAAGCACAACCAGGGGCCCGTTTTTGCGCTTGACGTGCGAGATGTTGCTGATTTGCACCGTCCGGAAAAAAAAAAAAAACCCCTCCGCGTTCAGGGGCCCCTTTGATCTTCACGTTATTCAGATGACTTCAAAAAGTACTTTTTTTTTTTTTCTTTTTTAATCCCGAAGTTTACGAGGAACCGAGAGGACAGGAGTGCAGGCAAGCATTTAATTCGCTGTCTGGATTAAGATGATTAGCTCCGATTTTCACCGGCTCTCCCCGCCATATGATTTTAATGACATTGTGGATATTAACTTAAAATAATATAAGTTAATGCACCCGGTGTGAGCAGCTGGCGCTCCCATTGACCCCAGGTGACGAGTGCTGCTTCAGTGAGCTGCGCCCGCCTCAGACGTGCCGAGATACCAATATTGTCCTTCTAAATTCCGTCTCGGCTCTCTTGAGTCCGAGTGAAAGATTAACTCTGGTGTTTTCCACGGCGCCCCTTTGAAGTGGACTTACTCCAACCCCTGCTTATCTTAATTAGAAAGAAATCTGAGGGACTGAAGCGATCCTCTGGAAAGCGGCACCTTCACTCCCGGCTCCCCGAAGGCCACGTCGCAGCCCTTCGCCAAGCACGTACGAGGGGCCACTTTAAAACTCAATGTTTGCTGGCGTCACGATGGGACCGTGAAAAGTGAATGACCGATTTTATGTTTCTTAACTCTGCTGGACTTAAGCCGGTGTTAAACGGGCGAGGCAGCGGGGCAAGACATGTCCTTCTTTGAAGCCAAGTTGTTTTTAGAATATGAGATATTTTCCACGGTGCCGCCAACAAACATCCCTGCAGAACCCCTGCCTGAATGATAGCGGACGTTCTACCATTATCGACCAAATCCAGTCCAAACGCAGAAGGTCGGTCCTGTCATCCGCAGGTCAACCTTAGCCGCGGTCGGACAAGCGGGCTCTGTGGTGGAACCGCTAATCGCTAACTAGCCCCGCATTTCTCGACAGTCACTGTTCAACAGGCGATCAAGAAAATGTTGTTCTATATCGGGGGTGTCAAACTCATTTCCACCGAGGGCCACATCAGCATAGTGGTTGCCCTCAAAGGGCCACATGTAACAATAACAGTTGAAATGTAGCTAAATGTAGCCAAATGTAACGTAAAATAAATGTAACAACTCCTTCATCTGACTTTATTTCTCATTCAAATCCAAAATGTTACACATGCATTTGCATAGATATAAAGAAAATATGTTCACTAGCTGCTGTCACAACATCCATCCTTCTGACTGATTCCTTCAGCCACAGTTAAGCTAGCTTTCACTGCTGCAGTGTTTTTGAATGCGGTTTTCGCGAACACATTCTGCTGCCATCATAGTTTGGCTTTTAATTCTTGGACAATTTGTTGTTTTTCTGGAAGGCTAACTTTGGCATGCTTAGCTCCGTGTTTGGTGTCAAAATGCAGACGAAGGTTGAACTCTTTGACCACCGACACTGCCTCCTAACACAAAAGACATACCAGTTTTTCTCCTTGAAGCACAAACATGCATTTGCATTCCCATCTTTCTTGACACAGCCTTCCATCTGCACCAACTTTTCTCTTCCTGGACATTCAGGGATCATTCGTATTTCTCTGCTCCACTTGTTGAAAATCGCATCGACGTGGATCCGCTGCAATCTAATGGCGGGATGCCGTCACTTTACGGGGATACGGGGAACATGATCGGCATGAATTTTGGTCAACGTAGTTTATGGTCAGCGCACACGTTTTGGCTTATTTATTTTAAGACAATCAGACCTTTGAAGAGGTTCTCGCGGGCAACACAAAAAGACGAGGCGGGGCCACTTGAGTTTGACACATGTGCTCTATATCGTTAGATTGTTTTTTCCCATTCCTGGAGCAAATCTTTATTCAGAAACCACAGTTCCGATAGTACTAATGCATCATTCATCCATTATCTTTACCGCTGAGCTGGAGCCTATCCCAGCTGTCATTGGCCAAGAGGTGGGATTCATCCCGGACTGAACACAGTGCCACAAAGAGACGCATCCATTTCCATCCATTCACGTCATATAGACATACAACCTCAATTTAGGGTCTTCAATGAGGCTCCTGTTTGTGAGAGGAAACATTCGAACCCGGAGGAAAACCGACGCGGACGTCGAGAGAACCAGACCTCTCGTTGGAATCAAATCAGGGGGCTTCTTGCTGTGAAGCAGACATGCCACCAGCTAATGCTAAGTGCTAAGGCTCCATTTCATGAATTTTTTATTTCATTATACTTTATACTTCTCTGTATCTAACCCATCGTGGATGAACCACGAGCAGCTAGCAGTAACTCTGCGGGCGCCAGGGGAGCACTTAGGGGTTCAGCGTCTTGTTCAACAACACTTTGACTGGCCTGGAGGAGCGCGGGAATCAAACCAGGAATGTTCTGTTCCAAGTGTGACCGCT
>CAAKHD010007601.1:7500-19328 GCA_901007705.1 Fistularia tabacaria
CATTTTCGAGGACCCAAAGAAGGTGCAGACAGTTTTATTAACTACCTCCTTATTGTCTTATTGACTCAAATCACTCCGCAGACCCCGGGCAACCTTTTGTTCAGCGGTAACACAATCACCTTTCAAGCTCTGCCATTCACACACCGGCATGGCACACTCGTCAATGGCCTCGGCCCGGGGAGCACACCCTCTTCTTCTTTACCCTTCCAGCTGCTCCCTGCAGGGGGTCGCCACAGCCAATCATCTTCCTCCGTCTCACCCTATTCTCCGTATCCTCTGCTCTCACACCGACTCGCTTCACGTCCTCTTTCAATACGTCCGTAAATCTCCTCTTCGGTCTTCCTCCGGGCCTCCCCCCTTGTACGGCATAGCGTATTATGAGGAAACATCTCTGCAAAGTTTCACCCCCGTTTTTTTCACGAACGAGTGAGACCTCATCGTGAAAATTAAAATTCACGCATTCCTCCATCTGGTGGATCGGATGGCACGATAAAAAAACAGTCAGGCGAACCGTCCACTGGAGCAGGGTGACGGTTCCAGCCGCCCGTCCGCCCGGGAGCTCTGAAACGGCGCGCCGTCCGAGGCGGAGCCTTTCGGCGCTGGCACCCCCTTCGCTTTGAGGCGTGGGAGCCGCCGCTGTGATCGTCGCTGTCCAAGCCAGGAGTGGCGTAAGAGATAGAACGAGAAGCCAATCTCTGGTCTCCCGGAGCGGCCCTTTGAAGACGGGGAGATTTCCCGAGCTCCGTTGGGCTCGGCCATTTTATCACAGCACAAGCGCGAATGGATGGTGTCCTTCTGTCGCTTTTTGTTGATCAAAGCCCACTTTTCTTTTCTTCAAATCAAAGACTGGGCCTCCGTATCCGAGTCCCTGCGATTGGCCGAAGACATTTCATTTGGCTTCGTGCGGTTCTGTTCACTTTTATGCAGACAATCGGCATTAAATATAGTCTCGGGGTATTTCGAGCAAGGTCCCTTTATCCGAGTTTTTTTTCAATTTGGTCAGTGATTTCTCCATCGGCCGCTGCCAGACCCCCGCCCGTAGTTTGTGCGGCCGGTTAGCAAAGACAATGGAGAGATTGTGTGACATTTCAGTGGCTCCAGCGCTCCTGCTCAACAGGAATCCTGCCAGCGTCACAGCAACAGTGACTCTAAGCCGCCCCCACTCCACCCCGCCCCCGCCCCCCACTCCCACACGCTGAAGGTCAGATAACGCGAGTTGGACTCCAAACGGCGCCGCTGCGACCCGACTGATACGAGGAGTAATTGGCTTTATTCCCACCGTGACCGTTTGAAACACACTCGAGTGGTGAAGATTGGCAGATATATAAAGGGTCGGACCAACTGGTGTGTGACATTGTCCAAGTTTCATAAAGGAGAGGAATTGCTCATTAATAACATAGAGCTTAGCATTCATGGAATGTCCATATATTAGTTGATTCAGGAGCTATTAAGAAATATTAATATTGGAGGTTTAATTAGAATAAATGTACATCTGCTCTTCTTTGCTTCTCACGCATGGTTTCACGGGTTTCACAGGTACCGAGACAGCATCGTCCTATTTGAAGGACCCCGGTTCAATTCCGACAGGGGACCTTTCTGGGTGGAGTTAGCGTGTTCTCCCCATGTCTGCGTGGGCTTCCTCCGGGTTCTCCGGTTTCCTCCCACAGTCCCAAAACATGCAGCAGGCCAACTGGCAAAAAATTGGGAAAATTTGCCCCGAATGAAAGAGTGAATGGTTGAATGGTTCTGGATTTGTGGCCCTGCGGTCGACCGGCAACCGGTCCCGGGCGAACCCCGCCTCTCGCCCGACGGCAGCTGGAACAGGCTCCAGCATCCCCCGCGACTCTGAGTAGGACAACCGTCAGACGATGGATGGGTGAAATTTGTCAAGACTTCGCTCGTAGGACGCCATTGTTGTTTATGTCGCAACGCTGTCTGGGTCGTGACGTCACAGGGTTGTCCCTCGGCTCGGTCCCACTCATTTTACCGTTTGGCGCAGAAACATTTCTTTTACGCAACCCTTCTGATTTGAACCCTGAGAGAGACGTGAGCGAGGAGGGCAGAAATCAAAATGAGCTTCGAAATGAAGACCAACAAAGATGCAAAGAGGCGAGAGCGGGCAAGAGTCGCAGGCGCAGACGCGACTATGTAAGGAGCTCCACTTTTTTGGAATCGGCCGTTCATGTAGAGTTACGGACCGCCGTGCTGACTGACTCGTCGTCAGCGTCCGTGATCGTGCCGGTGCCCGTCATCAGATGCTGCTTCTGCAGCGGCGTGTTTTTCACATCCACGCAGGAGAACGTCGAGTGGCTCCTGTGACGTTTCTTAGAGCAGGCTTCACTTGTTTCCTGAGGACCTTTTGTCTGCGTGGGAAAAGAAAACTGTAGTCACGGCGTTTGGCTTTGGTGTCCGTTTAAAACGAACAGCACCCGTGAGCTCTTCCAGCAGCTTAGCTAATTGCGTCAAACGCATCCGGAGAGAAGCGGCGAGAACACCGCCGCGGATCCTAAAGAAGTTGTGTACGTCCCAAAGTAATTTCCAACTCCTTTCTTTTCCTCTTGTCCCTTGCAAAGCTGTGTAGACTTACATTTACTTCGTCCCCCCTGGACTGCAAATTGCACCCAAAAGCAGCACAATGAGGCATTATTACCGTATAAACCGTAGCGTACCGAGTGAGAGTTAACACAAGCAGAAAGCCAAAGGTAACACGAGCGACCTGCGGGCGTCATCGAGCCGGCATGTATTGCGCTTGTAAAAAAAAAAGTGAAAACGTGTTAAAAATCGCGTTTTTGAAAGAAATAACAATTCTATGTGTGTTTGTCCACAACGCATTCTAGTATGAGACAAACAGTGAAGCATGTTGATGGGGGTTCCCTTTAACCAATACCATGACCATAACCCTGTTTGGACGTTGTCTTCCTGAGGTATCGGCACAAAGGACGGCACGGCGCAAAAGGACAAAGACTTCCGTGGAAAATCTCAGAAGCAGGTGCAGTTCAACCCGGGCCAGACCAGGGCCACCTGGAAGGTGCGGATTCTGCCGGACAGCGAGTACGAGGTGTCGGAATCCTTCCAGATCGTGCTGTCGGAGCCCGTCATGGCCGTTCTTGAATTCCCAGAGGTTGCTACCGTGGAGATTCTGGACCCTGGTGATGGTTAGTGAACTTCTTCTTTGGATAATGATGGTGGAAACGAGGGGAAAAAAAAATGTAAATGTTTGTACTTGTCTTTAAAAACTGAAGTGTTCTGATTTTTGTCCTTGAAAACATAAATGAACGGGAAGTCAAAAAGAGCGTGCGCCGGTATTCCAAGGCAAGCTGCCATAGATTTTTCTGAAAAACTTCAACTGAATGTCAGTGGGCGTTTGGTTGCACTCGATCTCAAGAGCCAGCCCTCACCCTGCCTTGAAGCTCAGCAATAATGCAGGGAAAGAGGATGTGATGAGCGTATTTTTGCACAGAGGTATAAGTAGCGTCGCGAGCGTTCTCTGATCCTGAAAGGCGTGTCGGGACCCGTGGAGGCGAACGCACATAGACCTGCAATCTTCTGTTTATCAAGGGCAAACTAAAAACAACAGCCAGCCATAAACAGCAGATCAGCTTTCTCCGACACCCATATCATGAACGAAGGACGTGGCTTTGAGCACAAGCGTGGATAAACCGGAAAGCCTCTTAAAATGCCACCAACAAAAACGCTATTTGCCGCGTGTCTGCTAACAGCTATCGAAAGTCAAGTCAAGTTAAATCTTATATAGACGACGGCAAAGTTGAACACAGAAACCTAACACTTGGCGAGATGGTAGATAAAGAGAATGAATGAGGGTCGGGAAGGACAGGCACAATTGGTCGATTACTGCTAATTCCAGTAGCGCTGACAGCTCCATGCTAATAGCTGTGCTGATACATTAATAAGTCATAAAAGAAATGGCAATGGTGGACGCCTGGCAGGACCCCTGCAGTCGCTCAAGCCACGGCCCCTCGGAACCTGCGGAGTAGGAGAGCAAAGGGACTCGGTAGAAGATATGAGGTCGCTGTCAGGAAGGTACATGAGCGCAGACTGGAAGTGCAGGCAGACATGCATCACGGGATAACTCTCGGTAGAGTAAGCCTATCGCACCTTAACTGAAGGCCTCGAGCTCAGTTCTAGATCGAAAGAGGAGAGGCACATTGGCGATCTCAAAATCAAGTCAGCGACTCGCCAAAGGTGGGCCTTTATTTCCAGGGGTGAGTTTATTCAGCCCATGCAGCTCTTTGTCTTCGGCCCAGCTGCCCAGCCGGGCTGATGAAAATCAGCCTGCATAAATTATCAGCGTATTTTTTCACAAGTGTAGATAAACAAGGTCAAAAGGGGAGAGGGGTTGTGGGAGTAGCCAAGCTAACCTCTTTTGCATTTGAAATGGTCATCATATAAATATGTGAGATGCGCTCCCGGAACAGATGAACAGTGCTTGGGATAAAAGGGAAAGACGAGACCGAGATGGGAAAATGCATAATATAAACACGGTTATCGCTTCTCTCATCCCACAGGGCTTCGCAGGGTGAAAAGGGAGAATTCTGCGTCAACAGTTTATGCTAATGAACATGTTTAGTTACAACTTCATTTCACAAAACATCATTCTCCGGAGGGCAATCACCAAATCTGTCAGCTTTCCGTGCACGATTCAAATTCTATTTTTTGCTTACTCGTGCCAGCAACAGGCATTGTCTTCCAACAGCGTGGGTCCATTATCATATCATTACACTATTTATGATTCCTACCAATCTCATGCATTCTGGCCCCTCAAGGTCAAATAAGCTTTGAAGGCTTAAAAGAATATGTATATATTATTTATTTTATTTATACTGCCACAGTGAATCTCTGGGGACTAAAAAAAGAAAAAAGTTTATATATACGGTTTATATTTATATATTCTTTTCTTTTAACTCCAGTTTCCCAGTAACACCCTTTGGACCATGCAGAGAAAAAGGAAAAAAATATATATATTTATGTAAATGTAAATGTATACAATAAATATTAAAATAAAAAGAATTGCCTCCTACGTCACAGTCGCAGCCTTTGGGCCGAGCAATGGTGCTACTTTAACAAAACAATAAATTAAAATAAAAAAAAACACAATGCGGTGCATTTATAAATATCACAGAATAATGTTTGTTATAAATTTGTCGGCCTCTGTTTCCAGGCCGAACCTCTTCAGCGACGTCTGCTGAGAAAAAAAACATTGTATATATATATATATATATATATATATATATACAGCATGCAATATATCAGCATGCAATATATATATATATATTTATATATATATATATATATATATATATATACAGCATGCAATATATCAGCATGCAATATATATATATATTTATATAAAATAATAATATAATAATGATGATATATTTTTTCTCAGCACACGTTGCTCAAGAGGTTCGGCCTGGAAACAGAGTCGCGTTTGAAACTGGAAGGAAAGTAGTAGTCTTGCTGTCGAGTGCTGCTGCTAGGGAGGGGGGGGGCAGACTGGTGCAACAAGGCAGGTCAAGTACCGTTGATGCGCTGAAGGCTTTTATTAACATGTGTGAGGATGACACTCGCCGAGATGGAAGGGAGAGGGTTTGGGGGCGTTGCCTCACAGCTTTAAGGGCATATTTTCCTCGCTGCTCTAATTGTAACGAGGGCCGTGGGGAGAGAGAGTTCAGAAGACTGAGAAAATAGAAAAAGAGAGAGCGCCGCTTGAAATGTCTATTCTAGAAAACAAATTTAACACACCTATATTTTCCTCGTCAATTTATTCAGGTAATTACGAACAGATAACTGAGAGGCAGCAAGCAGCCCCAGGGCCGCGGTGAGCTGATTGCACGTCGAAATAGTTTCCAGGCTGAGTGAACAGTAGACGCTTTCTTTGTTTTGATGTTTTTTTTCTTTTTTTATTCCGGCAGAGCTGTAATCAGATGTGTCATTTTTCTCAGCATGCAAGCTGCAAGACTCCTCTTAATGATTCCTGCAAGAGTCATTGTCACATGCGATTCGAGCCAACCAAGCGTTTCTGTTCTCAGCACGTCTCGATAATTCATTTTGCCTGGCGTTCAATCCATCGCGTTCAATTTACCCCCGACCGCACGGCCGGGAAGGGGGGGGGGGCGACCACGAGTCAGATGTGATCCGACACGGCAGTATTAAGCTGAATTGATGCACCTTGACGACTGCTTTCTTTCCACAGAGTCCACGGTGTTCATTCCCTCTGCCGTGTACAACATAGAGGAGGACATCGGCGAGCTGCTCATACCAGTGCGCCGCAGTGGAGACGTCAGTCAGGAGCTGATGGTCGTCTGCTTTACTCAGCAAGGTGAAGCGAACTAAGGCTCAATGCGATCCGAGTCGCAACAGAAGCGAAGCTTATCCTCCCCTCCTTCATGCAGTTTCTTGTCATTATAACTCCCCCTGCTCCGCCGTAGCCTAATTCAAATTTATTCTGGGCCAACAAGGGTCGAGGCAGCAAATGTTAGTCTTTCATTCATTCATTATCTATTCGGCTTGTCCTGGGACCAGGGTTGCGGCGGTGCTGGAGCCCAGCTGACATCGTGCGAGAGGCGGTGTTCATCCTGCACCGGTCGTCAGTCAGTCACAGGGCCACATATAGGGACCATTCATCCTCTCACATTACGCATTATATCGACATACAACCATTCACTCCCTCATTCACACGTCATGCAAAGACATGCAAGAATTCACTTTCTCATAGAACTACTGTATAACAATTCACTCCATCATTTGCACACAGCCATCGAACCAGGGACCGTCTTGCTGCGAGGTGGAAGCGCAAACCGCTTCGGCAAGCTCAATGAAGTCAAAAAAAAGAAATCAAAATTGAGGCCCGCAACCGCTCTCTTTTATTCTCATCATTTTGTCTACTCAGTGTTTGAAATCCCCTGCGTTTTGAAGCGGACGTGAGGCTCGAGACATGTTGGAGAAGAGGCGAAGCTTCAACTCTGATCTCCCCCTAAAACACAGAAGAGACAATTATAACGAAGCCCTTTCCGTCCTCGCGTCGGCTTAAACTGCAGGGCCCAGAGGGGGAAACCTTTCTTTGTAATCTGGGATGTGTTTGTGCCAATTTTAAGCTGAGCTGCTCCAAACAAGATGCGACTTGTTGATAAAAAACTCAAGTTGGGTGAAGAAGGCAGGGAAGTGAAGTTAACATTAAGAATTTTTGTAGCATCAGGGGAAGTACAGAACTACAAATGGATCGTTTTTTCCTTTACTTCATGAGATGAAAGCTCAGACGTCTTGCCACCGCGGTCTGCCTCCTAACTTCCCGCTAACCGCAAACTTTGGCTCCGCCAGTGTCGGCCACGGGCACCGTCCCGACCACCGTGCTGTCCTACTCCGACTACATCTCCCGCCCCGAGGACCACCACAGCACCCTGCGCTTTGACAAGGGCGAGGTGGAGAAACCCTGCCGGGTGGTGATCATCGACGACTCCCTGTACGAAGACGAGGAGAGCTTCAACGTCAGCCTCAGCATGCCCATGGGAGGCCGGCTGGGCTCCGAATTCCCCACGGCCAGAGTCCACATCATCCCCGACGCGGACGACAGTAAGCTCTTGTTTTGACGATTCACTGCGGGCGTGATCTTGTGAATAAGGATCAGCACTTCTCTTTGCAAAGTATAAATGTAGGTAGGAAATACTCTTGAGTATTCTCTTGCAAATGAAAGTATACATTGGGTCCCGCGGTTTTCTCGGAGACCCGTGACTACCGGCAATTTTCAAGTCGCAACGAATGTAGCCTAAATCACTTACCCAGCTTGAAACACCTTGAAGTCATATGTTTATCAAGTGGAACCTTGCCTTACAACTTACAAATATCTGGAAATCAAAACAACATTCTGGGCCCGGACGGTTGGGATCATTAAAACACCCCTCGAAAAAAAAAAAAAAATCGTCCCAAGGTGTGTTTTGGAAAGCGACATCAATGTAACACAACGTATTAGCGTTTGATTAAAAAGTTTCCAACACAGAAATCAAGAGAATTAAAAAAGAGATCACTAACCGTCGGAAACGATATGAATCTCCGTAATGGTGGAAAAAGCATTGAGTTGAACTTTGACTTACGAGTGCATCAACTATGGAATTTTTTTCCGAGGTACGATGCATGGCTTAGTCGTTTTTCTGCTTTGCGATACAAGCCGAGATCTGAGTTACAAGCGACCGGGATGAGCATTTGACACCTACGTGGGTGACCCTGTCCGTGAAGTGTCGTTTAAAAAAAGCCGGATACACCGCCCAGCCCCGGGTAGCCCAGTGAAAACCATGTAAGAACATGAGCGACGTGTGCGAGCTGTCGACTTTTCCATGAACAGACAGAGAAAGTTGTTGGTGAGATACCGCGACCCAGAGCATCATCTGTGAGAAGGCAGCAGACGGCGGGAACGTCAACGGCTGAGTCGTTCAAAGCAGTGGATTGCTTCGAATGTTGGTTTGTTTTTCTTTAAAAAGAGGACCGGCATTCACTCCCTCGTGAAGTTAAGTTTTGCGATAAAGTATAGCATAGTGTGCGTTAAATGTAGCAATAGATCGGCGAATGAATTAAACTTGTAAGTCAAGGTATGACTGTATCAAGAAACAGAACTATCCATAAGACAATGAAAGGGAAAAGGTAATCAGAGTACAGAACAATGACAAAAGGGACACTTAACATTCAGTACAGTTGATTAAAACAAACAAAAAGGAGCAAATCTTTACCTTTCATGCGGTATCCAAAGAGCATGTGGTGGGATCCAAGAGATGCTACCTCTTCCAAACTAGCACCACTAGGGCATATTTTTTCACCGTGCTCACAAACCAGTTAGCCCGCGATGTTTGAATTTTACATCCTAATTAAATTGTGAAGTTATCAATTGGATAATTGCCATAGAGTCGTGGACGATGTAGGTCGAGGACCCCCTGTACCAACGACTGATCCTTTACCCTTAGCCAGACCCTGCCGAAGGGTAAAACTCACAACGGTGAGTTGGTGCAATGTAATTATTCATGAACCTCAGGGAAACAGCGTCCGAGTCAACCAGTTTTAGCCTCAGCTTCTTCACAAGCTTCTCTGACATGCAGACCGAAAGTCAATCCAGACACTCAGGTGTTTGGACATTTGAACCACCTCTGTGTCATTTCCCTCAAGAGTGGAGTACTTCCTAAAATTGGAAAACAACATGAGCTGAGGCATTTGTGCGCTGAGAACGAGTTCCTGGCCAAGCAATGCCTGTGTGACAGCGACAAATTCTCTTTCCGCAGGGATTCAGCGGCCGAATCCACCGCGGTAAATGACTGTGTCATCGGCGTAGAAATGCAAATCAGCATCTGACATATGTAGACCCTGATCACTGGTGTGAATAATTAGTGCCGAGCGATGGTTTTGCATCAGGGCTTTGATTTTTCAATCACTTCTTGGTATTTAGGGGTCTGGATTTATTTTTGGAGCTGCTTTACTTGTTTTTTTTTTGGGGCGTTTTATCTATGTATTAAAAAAAAAAAAGATAAAAAAGCAGAACAAATTGTTTTGCGGACGTTGGCTTTCGAAATGCATTCCACTTTTCTGCACCAAGAAGCTATAAAGAATTTTTCAAAATTCAATATTTTCGCCACATTCAAACGGATGGGCAGACACACAAGTCGGTTTTCTCATGAAAGATGGATGCACTTTTTCTCCTTTTTTTTATCTGTGTGTAGGTGCTTGTTCAGCAGATGGAAGAGGTTCGAGTGTGTAAGCCTTCTCCATACTGGAGAAAAAAAAAAATCTTTATCTCATATCTGCAGACTCAGACTGTAAAGCTAGATAGAGTCTTTGTTCCCCAACACCTGACGCCTGTTCCTGGGCGCCTTATCGTTCCAAGTATCTCCGGAAGCGCCACAGTGAAATCAGACTCCCCGATCGCAGGCAGGCCACGCTGGAGCGAAAAGAACCTGCATGATTCCTTGAATTAAAACCCTGGGAGGTACCCAGGGTCGTCATATTCAATTGGGCGTTCGGTTATCTCATCGCTTGGAGTCCCCGCACAATCACTGAAGAGAGATGGATTTTTTTTTTTTTTTTAGCGTTAGCAAAGGTGATTTACTTTATATGGATTTAATTCAATCTTCTCCCAATGCTAACCGTTACTTACTGTTACTTCCTCCTTTGGAAACCACGTCAACTCATTGAACTCCACTCACAGCTTTAATACCCTGCAGTCGATCTCGGTCTCAGTTTCAGAAAGGACGAAAAAATAAATCCCTGCGACGCTTGAAGTGATTCCGGCCTTGCCGCCCGCACTTGAAATGTAGCTCGATATACCCTTTTTAGTCGCATGCGCCGCACTGGAATTGAAACTCCTTATTTTTGTTGTCAGTGAAGTGAAACGGTGTTTTGTGTGTTTTTTATTTTGAATACCGACGGCTAAAAGGGGCGCATAGAAGCACTAGGTTTACCTCATTAACACTGAAATAGCCACGGTATGTCAACAGGGCATTGACCACCAATGATCCGGACACTCGCTCTCTATGGAATTTAAATGACCGGCGCTGACACAGACATGGAGGGGGCATTGAAATGATAGAGACAGCTGCTCCTATTTGGATTGAAATCTCCATGCCAGACATATGATAACCTAAAAAGAATGACTAATTGTTGCATTCATTCAGTCATTCATTGTCTGTGCGGCTTTATCCTGCACACGGGGCGGCGTCGGGGCCGCTTGGGGTGCTGAAGCCTTGACCAGCTGTCGGATGCGGGGTTTGCTCTGGACCGGTCGTCAGTCGCTCACAGGGCCACAAATAGAGACGTGCAACCATTCGCTCTCTCATTCACGCATCGTAAAGAGACATAAAATCACTCGGAGATTCATTCGCAGGGATTTTAGACGTACAACAATTCACAGGTCATGTTGAGATTAGCAAACCGTTCATTTTCTCATTCACAAATCAGGCAAAGACAAACAACCATTCCTTCCCTCATTCAGACGTCATAAAGACACAGACAACCAATCACTCATTCACACATCACACAGAGGCATGCGATCGTTCGCAGATCCACGCGTTATTTAGACGTACGGCAATTCACACATTCACACGTAATAAGGAGAAAAGCAACCATTCACCCTCATTCACACATTATATACAGACATAAAACTGTTCACCCCATCATTCACAGGTAATATAGACATTCATTCACTCCCTCATTCACATGTCATGAAGACACAGACAAACAATCACTCGTTCACACATCATGCAGAGACATTCAACCTTTCACTCCCTCATCCACAAGTCAGATTGACATTCCGCCATTGACCCTTTTATCCACGCGTCACATCGAAACTCGCAACCATTCATTCCCTAAATCTCACATCTGGGTCTCCAATGCCTGCCGAATGCACCTTGCAGCCTTGGCGGCGAGAGAGCGGGTCCAAGCCGACAGCCCGTGCTCCGAATACCCACCAGACTGCTCACCACGGCATAGCAGGGTCACGAAATCACCCTCGCTATTTCTCACCTGCCGCCACGGAAGGGTTTTTTGATCTCCGCATTAAAATTCTGTGAACCCGTGGCGGGGGGTTGGAGGGCGACGGCTTGCCTTTCTCGCTTCTTCCAGACGGCGTTACAATTTTCTTTTTTCTTTCACCTGGAACGCGAGGCAGGCGCCCTTCAAGTGGATTTGGGGGGGGGGGATTAGAATCAGACAGCGCTGTGCCCTTTGACCCCCGCTGCTGCACGTGTTGCCGAAACCCCCCCCCCCTTTTTTTTTTTTTTTTTTGTGTTGTTTTTTTTTTTTTTTTCTTTCTCTTTTTTTCCTCCGCGCTCTCCTCC
>CAAKHD010007601.1:31073-52973 GCA_901007705.1 Fistularia tabacaria
TTTAAGAAGCAGTCTTTTGAATGTGGGCTTGTCTGAGTGGGTCAGATGGCTAAACCCGTCCTGTCTCAGCGAAGCAGGAACCCCCACCCCGGGGGGAATCGATTATGGCCCGGCAGGTTGTGTCGGAGGACCGTTCTGCTGTTCTGCAAATGATTTGCCTGAGCTCTCAGCACCCAGAGGCTTAAACAGGTCTCCACACGTAGGCAGCCGGTGCAGGCAGGAACATCTCACAGGTCAGCGGAGAGAGCAGATACCAGAGAGCGCCCTGTCAGAACTTTTCAACACAGTCAAACATCCGTTCTCTTCAGAGTCGGGGGGGGGGGGGTCATTCGAATGGGCTTCGGATTTAGAAACGTTTGGGGTTACTTAGCGGTCCAAAACAAGCACATTTGGACAGTCCAAGGATCATAAAGCTTTGTTTTCTTGAGCGTAACAAATCTGATAGCTTTCGGTAAATGAACAAACCTCAGCAACCACATCCACACATGGATTAGGACATGCAAGGTGTCAGGATAAATGATCCAGACTGACGTGCTTCTGCAAAATACCACATCGAAACGAATCCAAAAAACAACCTTCTTTTCTCAGTCAACGCTCCCAAATGTCTGCTTATAATTGCATTTTCTGTTTCACGAGTCAAACTCCTGAACTCAGTTACTTGCCACCCAAGAGACTCAAAGTCCAAACTGGCTGTTTGCGCCCTGGAGGCTTGAAGTTTTTACATGATTCTTGTGTGGGCTGAATATCGGACCGCCGGGGCGGACTATTCCAATCGCTCTCGCGAGTTTTCCACTCGGACGTTTTTTTTTGGGGGGGCGGAGAGCAGAGACACAGTCAAGCTTTGATTGATGAGATGAATGAAACTCTTATCAAACTCCTCGGATGCGGCGCTCTGCAGAGTGAGGTTTGATTGATTCTGCCGATTTTAATGAAACGTCGAGAACCGGTGACTAAAAAAACTCTCCCTCTCAGGTGCTGAACCTGGTCCAGTCCTACGTTACCCTGCGAGTTCCGCTCCACGTGTCCTACGTCTTCCACTCGCCGGTCGGCGCGGGCGGCTGGCAGCACTTCGACCTGCAGTCGGAGCTCAGGCTCACATTTGTGTACGACACTGCCATCTTATGGAAGGACGGCATCGGCAGCCCGCCGGAGGCAGAACTGCAAGGCGAGATATGGGGGCTTTGCAATAATAAATGAGGCACTCTTAAGTTGTAAATGAAGAAATGCATGTCTGGAGAAAGGATTAGAAATTAATTATGCAGCTAAGTAATGAAATCCGTGAAATTAAAGCTGTGTGTGACTTCTGCTGCAGGAGCCCTGTACCCCACCAGCATGCGCATCAATGATCAGGGCCGATTAGTCTTCAACTTTCGAACCGAGGCCCGCTTCCGAGGCCTGTTTGTCTTTTCCCATCCGGGTATGTGACGCTGCGCGACTTCGCATTTTGCAACGTTTCCATTATTTTGAAAGAATTTAATGCATTGCGTTCTGCTCTCAGCTTCAGCACTTACCTCCATGGTCATGTGTCCGGATCACTCCGGTTTGACCTTTAACCTCAGTCTCGTGAGGAGCGAGCCGACCTACAACCAGCCCGTACAGCAGTGGACCTTCGTCTCGGACTTTGCGGTGAGGAAGCGGCTGCCGCCCCCTCTGAGGAGCGCTTTCCTCGCCGCTCTGGTTTTTCACGTGCGAGGTCTTTAACCACGGCCTGTCACGTTCAGGTGCGCGACTACTCCGGCACGTACACGGTGAAGCTGGTGCCCTGCGCGTCCCCGCCCAGCCTGGAGTACACCGTCCCTCCCGTCTGCAGCCCCCGGGAGCCGCTCAGCTTCGACCTGGACATTCGATTTCAGCAGGTGGCCTTAAATAGAAGCCGCGGAAAAAAAACAAAACGATTAATCTAAGACGATATGTCACTGAAAAGAATAAATTGGATTTATTATTAATGATAACAGCAATGCAGCATCGTTTTTGGGTTTAATGGGTTTTAGATAGCCGCAGATATCCGGATGAAATTAATCATTTTACTCACGACAGCATCAGATACAAAAATCGCGCGGGAGATTAATGTTAGCTTTTTCGTTGTTGTGTTTTTATTCACTTCCATTAGGTATTCACCGCATATCGTCTAATTTGCATTGACTGGAATAGACAAACTACTCAGTCCCTTCTTTTAATCCATTTTGCTTTGTTTTAGTATCCCGCGGTTTCTGCCAACAAATATCCATCTCGCCAGCTAAACAAAATCCAATAACAGCAAAGCAGCCAAATCCTATGTAAAAGGACTCCACCAGACCCACGGTCTGGTTCTCCCGGTTCTTGGCCCTTTTATTTGAATACATTTTTGCTTCAGTAAAATTAGATCAGAAGCTCGTCTGTGACTGGGATTTAAAAAAAAAAAATGAATGTAGTCCTGATTTTACTCAATTGAATTTTTTTTATTACTTTAAGTGATCTCCAGAGAGTGATTCAGGCTTTTCACTCCCGCTGTGGTGGACGAGTGCCATGCAGGGTTCCCTCCAGGTTTTTCTTTCACACCATCAGGGGGTCCAAAGCAGAGCTGCCAGGCTTTCAAGAGCAACACAAAAGCATGTCCATAACACTGATTTAGCTTTCTTTCATTTTTCCTCAAACATGGCAGGTTAACTTTCAAAGCGTCCCGTCCTGTTCCAAGCGAGCTCATCGCATTTTGCGGTGTTATATTTTCATCTGTTTTTGAAATCACCTCACGTTCCTGCGTTACCTCTTATGGGCTGTGCGTTCCCTAGGTGAGCGACCCCGTGGCAGCCGAGTTCAGTCTGAACACGGAGATGATCTTGCTTTCCAAGCGGACGCTCTGGTTGTCGGATGGTTCCATGGGCTTCGGACAGACGAGCGACACGGCCTTCTCACAGGGTAGGACAGTGACAGTAAATCTGTCCGGAATCGTTTTTAAAGAAGCGCGTTGGTCTGAAGAAAAAGCGCTTTTTCCTGCAGAGGCGTGAACCGCACTTTGGAAGTTTGACAATTCTGTATTTACTCTTCCTTCAGGGGATATCATCTACGGCAGAGTCATGGTGGATCCCGTGCAGAACTTGGGCGACTCCTTCATTTGTAACATCGAGAAGGTTTTCCTGTGCACAGGAACTGACGGATACGTTCCCAAATACAACCCCGGCAATTTCGAGTTTGGCTGTCTGGCCGACGCGTCGTCGCTTCTGTACCGCTTCAAGATCATTGTAAGTGTCAAAACAAGATGCATGTCTGGTGTTCCGTCCGTTTCCATCTCGATGCTGGTGTAAACTCGTCCGTCTGCTCAAGGACAAGGCCCAGCCAGAAACCCAGGCCAGGTCATTCGGGAGTGTAGCTTTCGACGCTTTCCTGGCCGTGGACGACCCCGGCGCCCTAACGCTCGTGAGGCAGCCCGGCTCGGACGGCTTCAGGATGGACTCCTCCGCTCTCTTCCAGGTCGGTACAGAAACTTGACGCAACGAACGAATTCAGCTGACGCTCGGATTTTCCGCAGCCCCACATTTCACCGGAACGTAACGAATAGTGACGGTTGTTGGTTTTTTTTGTTGGGCGTTTACATCTTAATCAGATTTCAGGTGTGAGCTTTGTCACTCTGCTGTAGATAAGCAAAGCTTCCCGACTCCGATTCATTAATCCTGCGTTTTCAGATCACAATCGAGCTTCTTGCATTCATCGATCTCCAGTGACCACTTCACGCACCTTGTCTGTATGCAAATAAACACCTGCACAGTCTGGATTTGCAAAGATGAATTGCTCCGTTGCATTTTCCGCCTCACCTCCTGTTTTCACCGTAACGACGCATGCAGATTTTTCGCTCAAGTCAATGCGAATTACATCGTATTGCCGCCTTTGCCCTTTTTGCTGCAGACTGTGGCGGCCGACTCGTCACTTCATTCGAATTATATTGAAGGAAGTACCTTTTTCATACGGGTTCGACTGATTCTTTGCAAAGCGCCTCAGAGAAGCGACGGATATCGGGTGCTGCTTATGGAGATCATTTGCTTATAATGGGCTGGAGCAGCTGTTGTCGATTGGAAAAAAAAAAGCATTTCAAGTGGTTCCAGGCCCAAGACCGTATAGAAATGAGATCTTCTGAAAAAAATCCGATTATTAAGGCTTATTAGTGCATCGCCCCGCCAGGTTAACGTGAAATTACAAATTAAACAGTACGAATTAAGTACAAACAGGGGAAACGTGCTGACATAATGCGCCCTATGAAACTCAGGCATCGACCTGGAGATGTTTTATCCAGCCTCCGAGGTCATAAATGTCTGGAAAAGGATTTATGTGGCGGAAACGCGTTCCTTTGCTGCTAATCTTGTCCAGGACACTCTTGAAAAAAGGATTGTTAATCTCAGTGAGCTTTTTTCCGGGTTAAATAAAGGTTTAGAAGATGACAGAAATAAAAGATACACATTTTTAGCTTTTCTCTCAGAGACGCCGTTAAATCGTGACAGAAATCGCCCGGCGTCACACGTCTCACAGCCCAATCTCAACCTACACTATTGAAAAAACCAGTTTGCTGCTCCCTTTTTGAAAGTAAGTTCAGTGGAGCAGATGTGAATTCGAGGGTCCCTCAGCTTGTGTGGTCCAGGTCACAATGATCGGATCTTAAGTCCTTCTTAGCCGGATCTGAACACCGGGTGACCTTCAAATCCTCACCTTTCTGCACCTATTAAAGGATTCTTCACCTTCAGGCTTTTTATTCTGTTCATCTACCAGCCTAAGTAAAGACCCCCTACCTTACGTGTAGGCTGTACATCTTTTCTTTTTCTTTTTTTTTTTTTCTCAATACCGCTGCATTAAAATGCTCCAGCGGGGAGAAAGAGGGGGTCGTTTCAACCCCGAACTGCTGCTCTCTGCAGGTGTCCGCAGGGAGGGAGTGGTACATCCACACCATCTACACCGTCCGCTCCCGGGAGAACGCCAACCGCGGCATAGGCAAGCGCAGCCTGGAGTACCACGCCGTAAGCCGGCATTCTTACCAACAACCAAAAGGTCGGCAGCGCAGCAGGAGGTTCGCCGACGATGCGCCGGACATCATCGAGGAGATCGGCTTGAACAATAACCGCGGTACCAACATCCTGCACATCTCGCTGGACCGAAGCAGCCAGGTGAGGACCGGCCCCGAGCGGGAGATCTCCAGCGAAGGGGTGACGCCCCGCGAGCTCAACCACAGGAACGACAGCGACGACAAACTGTTGCTGATCATCGGCGTCTTCGTCGGGCTGCTCCTCACGCTGCTCGTCGTCATCGTGGCGGCGATCCTGGTCCGATCCAAGCGGGACAAAAAGGAGGCGCCCAGGAGCTCCGGCAGCGCGGAGCCCATGGTGACCCAGGGCCCCGGCGACAGCTCCGAGGTCTAACCAACAGACTGAGCTTTGAGAGTTTAATTTAACTTTTTGGTTTGTTTTTAATTTCTTTTGAAAGTGCCTGACATTTCAAATTGAATTTTATGTGTGTGAAGCAACACAAACCTTCAAGAGCTTTGCGCTACGGGGATATCTACTTGAAATACTGCATCACTTCCACGCGGCGGGACGGACACCGAGGAGACTGACCGTGGGAATGTTTGTTTAAAGGCACTTGTCGGATTGTCAGCTCTCAAGTATCGATTTGCTTTTGGATCCAAAAAGAAGCGTTTCGGGGTTTGTTTGTTTGTTTGGTTTTTTTTTTTGTTCCTTTCTGTTCTCCAAAGGTGCTACAGGAAATGCAGCATAAGTTGAAAGGATGGTTTTGACCGGAGAACGTTGCTTCGTGCAGTCATCGCGAGCAGCTTTCCCGCGTTTGATTTGCTCAGTCGACGGTTTACTCTGAACCAGTTGATTTACCCTCCGATTCATTTTGTGCCTAAGAAATCAGGATATTTTTTTTTTAACCGCTGTTCTATGTTTGCGTTACGTGTGGGTCCTGTGTAAGACATTGACTCGAATGAAAAAAAGTATTTTACATATTTGTTTCCTCGTGCTTCTACGTTATGCATGCGTTTATTTTTGTACTTTAAAAGTCGTTTGAAATTAAAAAAAAAGAAAAAAATGTCTAGACACTGATCTGAGTGAATTCGCTTTGTGTTTTCTATTGTGTTTTCCGTAAAAAAAACCTGTGAAACAGTATTTATCAGAATAGCAGGAATCACAATCAACCCCCTGCAGACGTGAATATATTTTTAAAGCCTTAGAATTGGCACGTAATTGGATTTTAAAATTGGGATCATTCAAGTCAGCTGGTCTGCAACGCACAACTTCTGACAGCACAAGAAGCTGTCCTCGTGTTGACTCCCGTAACGTAGTTTCGGCCGAGTGGAATTCCACCCAGCAGGGCCACATGGTGAGTCTAGGTTGTTAAGCTGAGCACGTATTTATTTTTCTGTGTTTTTTTTTTTTTTTAATACCTCTTTCAGTACCGACGCAAATTGTCTCCGGCGTATTTTGTCCTCGAGAACTGAAAATCCCCGTACCCTGCGAAACACCATAAACTGCTGTAACCTGTCATGTTTGCATTAAAATATTGTGAATGAAACCAATGTTTGCAAAGTCTCTTCTCCCCAGATTCATTGTGTTACCTCATACTGCTTTACAAGAGTAACTTTAACATCATGCTCCAGAACCACTTCAAGGAATGCTTGACTTGTTTTTTTACATTTTTTCATTTTCTTTATTTTTAAGGGGAACCGATTCTATGCAACCTATGATATAACTGCACAGTGTTTTGTTTAATTTTTTTCCATGCACAAAAATGTTTCTAATCATTGTATAACACTGAATCAATGTACTGTGCTTCTTTTTCTACATCCCAATGCTTTTAGTACATTCTGAGCTTTGTCTTGTTTCGGGTTTTTTTCTCTATGCACATGTATTTATGTATATACATATGTTTTACTTGGAGTTATACCCACTGGATGTTTTGAGGAATGGTTATCGTTGAGAAATGCATTCTGTTCGTGCTGTAAGTATTTGTAACATAGACCGTAAGCACAACATGGTCTGCCAATAAATGATTTTTTCAAGAAAATTAAGTTTCATGTTCATATTTAGGAATCAAATGTGTTCTCCTCAAAAAGGAAGTTTAGAAAGTTCTTGACATAGGTTCTAACTTATCCATTTAATGGTTCTACGTGGAGGATCTAAGGTGGCGTAGTGTAACTGTTTCTGCCTCACAGTAAGGAGCTCCCCGGTTCAGTTCCAGAAGTAAACCTGCTGCAGGTTCTCCGGTTTCCCTCCAAAAAACATGCAGCAGGGTCATTGGTGAACAGGAGGCTGAATGGTTGCATGTATCTATACGATGTGTGAGTGAGAGGTGGAACGGTTGTATCTCTATAGGATGTGAAAGAGTGAATGTTATATGTCACAATGATTATTTGAGTGACAGTGAATTGCATGTCATCTATATGATGTGTGAATGACAGCGTGAATTTCAATATGACGTCATTGAGGGATCGAATGGTTGCATGTCTGTATGATGAGAATGAGGAAGTGAATGGATGCATGTACCTATGTGATGCGTGAATGAGTAGATGAATAGTTTTATGTCCGTAGGATCTGAAAGAGTCAATGTTGTATGTGTCCCTGTAATGTGTGAATGAGAGAGTGAATGGTTGTTTATCTCTATGACATGTGAATGAGAGGGTGAATGGTATATCTGTACATGAAAGAGTGAATGATTTATGTCTTCACACGTGTGAGAGGGTGGATCTCTAATCGAGAGAATGAACGGTCGTATGCCCGTTGTCATATGTTTCCATATGATGTGTGATGTGAAAATAAGAGTGAATGGTCGTATGTCTAGATACGACATGTGAATAAATGGGTGAATGGCTGTACATCTATATGTGGTTCTGTGATGGGCTGGCAACTGGTCCGGGATGAACTCTGCCTCTCGCCCGATGAGGCCTGGGATAGGCTGCGGCACCCTGCGACCCAGAGTGCAGGATGAGTGATATCAATAACGCACGAAAAAGAAAAATATGCAGTTAGCATAGAAAGTTAGCATCAACCCATTCATCAAAATGGCAACTGTTGTTGTTTAATCGTCCACCTTTTACATTTTAGCCGAGAAAACTGGCTTTTTGTGTCACTATAATTTGGTCATAAAGGTTGGTATGATAAAAGAGCCGGGGAGACGGCAGGGAAATTAGAGCGACAAGTCAGTAAACCATGTGCTTTTATTACCAGTGCATATTCAAAGATAAAATGTCATTGGTGTGACACAAACAGCAGCAGCAACATCTCGGAAAAAAAGTGACCGTCTCGTCTCTCAAAAGATGTCTTCTGGGCTTCCGTTTGGCAACGAGTTAAAAACAGATCGCACGCTTGGGGAAAAAAACATCAGCTTCCGGGTTCATCCGAGGGGGGAGGTCAAAGGGTCGCGTCCCGCAGGCGGGAGAGGGTTGTCACACGGCGCTGAGGGGAGTCCACGTCAAACGGGGCGAGGGTGGGGAGGTGAAGCTGCTGCCTTCCCGACGCTTGTCTCTGTTCTTCTGTGGCACCGGTTTGTCGTGAAATCCCGCGCACGACGCCAGGGGGAGCAAGCGGCAAACGGCTGGACAGGAAAGGGATCCCCTCCCCCCCCATTCCCCCTCCAGAGGCATGGCTTCTACGCGGTGCAGGCAGACACTCGGATTCTAACAGCTTATCAGAAAGCCTAGCGGACAACAATGAGCGTATTCTAATCTAACGAAAAAGCAGCGGGCTGTGGGTTTTCTGTCACCTAATGAACGGGTTTCCATCAGTACTTCAAGGTTTCCAACGCGGGGGGGTCGAAAAATTAAAAAAAAAATTAAAAAAAAAAATGACAGAGATGATCTCCGGTCGAAAGAGAATTTGCACAAATTGGGAAATTGATTACAAATACCTGGATGTCATGTCATAACACATTTACAAAAAGAAAGGAATAAGGTTTAAATCTTTTCCACTGACACAGTGATCTAATTTGGGCATATGTCCTGAGATGTGGTTTTATTTTTTTTATTTTTTTTTTAATTAAATATTAGCACCTCAATGAAAAATACCCTTTAACTGTAAAAGGCCAAATGTGTGTTTCAGGAACATTTATCCGTAGCCTAGCATGATTTTCCGAAGAGTGAAGTTATAAAGACTCGGCTTGCTGTAAGGCATCTGAATTGAGTTCAAGGTTTGGAAAAATAAAAAAAAAATTAAAAAAATTTTAAAAAGAAACTGCTGATGTGCAGGAGGATGGCCGTGGACTTAAAGTCTATTTTAAGTTGAAGGCTCCTTTTACTGAACCGGACAAGGTGAGAGCTTCAAAAAGGAAAAAAAAAAAAAAAAAAAAAAATAGAAAAAGCACATATATTTAGAAAAATAATTTGTAAAAAGCAGAGCTAACGTATAAAATAAAATTAAATAAATTAGCTTTTTTCCATTGCTTTTTTTTCTTCCTTAAAAACAAACAATGACAAAAAAAAGGAAAAGCATCCTTGTGCTGCTTATATTAGCAATAAATATTCTTCATTTAAGCATGTGCTGGGTACGTTTTAAAAACACACTTTGAAACAGCTGCCACGCACGCACGCACGCACGCACACACACACACACACACGCACACACACACCTGGAATCCTTTACTGCTGCTCTCCGAGTAGCCCCGAGGGCCGTGTGTTTTAGAGTCGTAGCACATACTTACGGAGTGATCTAATATACACAATATACATTTATGTATGTACAGTACATACAGCAAATCAATGCACAGATGGTGGTGACATTTCTATGTAAGTTAATATGAAAATTTACATTTCATTGCCGGTTTTTAAATTGTAAGCGGTAACTAGTTCCGGTAAAAAGCGATCGACGGGTCCACTACGTTGTGTCTTAGGGCTTTAGGATAAAATTGCATGCATTTGGACAAGTTATGGCTCATTTTTAAATATTTCGACCGATCTACGACCTTGGCCATCTCGCAGGTGGTAGACGTTTCATAAAAACCGTCGACGGCGTCTCGACACACGCGCGCACAACACGCACCCTCGCACATTTCCGACGCCATCTGTCCCAAGGGCACTTTGACAACCCCCCCCCCGTTTCAAAAAGCGACGTCCTGCGCACACACACCGTAAGCAAGGAGAACTCACATCCCAGAATATCTGACGACGTGCACACGAAAAAGGCCGTGTTGGAAAAGTCATTGCACCTCGCGGATCTCGTCGCCCGTGTCGTCGTCGTCGGTGCTTGCGGTGTTGAAAAATGGCCGCCGCGGACCTACTGCAGGTAGCGGTAGACCTTGAAACAGTGGTTGCCGGAGTCTGCCACTGCCACGTGACCGTCCGACGTGAGGGCCAAACCCTGGGGGCCGTACAGGGGGTCTGCAGATGTGTTGATGTAGGACAGGAAGGACCCTGAGCTGTCGAACACCTGGTGAACGCGGAGAAACGGCTGAGTGGACGCCGACTTGCAAATAAGTGTCCCCGCCCGACTGAAACGATCCGCTTCACCCACCTGGATGCGACTGTTGCCCCAGTCGGCAACGATGATGTTCCCGTTGGCGTCCACGGCGACACCCGTCGGAGCGTTGAACTGGCCGTTCCCCTCGCCATGGGAGCCAAATTTAAACAGGAATTCTCCGTCTGCATTGTACACCTGCAGGAAAGATTTAATGCGTGATAAAAAAAAAAAACACCGCTCTTATACACGCTAAAACTCACTGTACAGTCATACCTGAATTGATAATACATAGATGTGATATTATTTCAAAGCTGGTCTGACACAATAACGCCCACGACAAAATATGTACCTGCACATCGTATCAGACATGGCAAGTATTTGGTCACGAGGCATCAACGCATCAATAATACTTTAATGCAATAAAAACACCATCTACTGTGAATCCTGAAACACAAAGGTTTTAGACTGTTTTTGAAAAACACTTGGATTAAAAATAGGGATTCTAATGAGAGTTTTTGTAATTAGAATATTAATCATGAATTAATCTTTTATGTTTTTTTTTTTTAATGCATTTACTTATTTACTCATTTATGCACGTATTATTTCATTTATTTAATACATTTTATTTCTTTCCTTTTTTTTTTTTTTTTAATGCAAAAGTGAAACCATACTCACGGTTTACTTATTAACCCACACATCTTAATGGGAATCGACTACAAACACGCGACCAAAAGTGGGTGAACATGAAAATCCCTTTGTTAAATTTTTCCTCGATTTTTGCAATTACAGGAAATAAGAACCCGCAACGACATCATTACACAGGTGAGACCCCGGCAGTGTCCACGTACCTTGACCGAGTGGTTGTGGAAGTCAGTTACCACAATTTCATTTTTGTTATTTACGGCCACAAAATGAGGACCTGGAAGCAACAGGAGAGACAGGAAGAGAGGGGGGGAAAGAGAGGAAAGGTGAGCATCCCACTGCTTAACAAAACAGGAAGAGGAACTTCCACACAGTTTTTTGGGAAATAGGAAATTAGAAAAAAAAAAAAAAACAAAACAAGACAATGGTCACAGAGACGGAGAGCTGAGGTGAGAAAACACTCCAGAGGTGGTAAAGCTCACGAATCAACAGGTCACACTCACGGGGGGAATTACTTACTGAAAACAGGGCCAGATTTACTAAGCTTTTGTTCCAGTGCTATGTTTGCACCGCATTTTTCTAAAAGAAAAGAAAAGGTACACGTGAGAAAGGTTTCAACTGAAAGCGTACGGCTGGTTGGCGGGTTTCGTGCAAAGCCGTTCCCGGAGGCGGGGCTTCCTGCGCCGTCTGGAAAAAAAAGTGCGATTCCCTTGCTATGCATGCATCAGTGCACGTTGTGATACCCGATACCTGATCTCCGGTTTACCGATGCCACAGACTTACCTGTGCTTTCGTTACCGCACTAAAACTCTCTTCCGAACGTGCAATCATCAATCAGATGCGAACGTTCACTCTCATTCACACGTCATACAGACACACACCACCATTCACAAGTGATAGCAAGGCATCCAATCATTCACCCTCTCATCACTCATCATACTGACAATAAATCATCCACTCTCATTTACACATCATAAGCAAACATTCACTCTCTGTCATACAGATATAATATATAAGATATAATTTTTGTGGATATGGATCATATATATGAATCAGATTTATAAATACATATGAATCATATACATATAAATGAGTCATGTATACAGTGTGTGTGTGTGTGTGTGTGTGTGTGTGTGTAGATAGACAACCATTCACTCCCTTATTCACATGTCTTCGACATAGAGATGGCTCACATGGAGACATGCAACCGTTCACACAACTGGCTAATCTAGAGTCTCCAATGAACTTCCTGCTTGTTTTTGGACTGTGGGAGGAAACGGGAGAACCCAAAGGCAACCCATGCAGACTTGGGACACTTGAACATGCAAATTCCATGGAGACCCCCCCCCCCCCCGTTAGATTTGAACCAGAGACCTTCTTGCTGTGAGGCAGAAGCTCGAACCACTGTGCAGTAAATAAAATCAGTAAATCTGGCCCGACCAATTGTTCTGCCATGGAAAGAAGAGTTTGTTGTGCATCGAAGTCTGTTCCTGTTATCATGAATATAGAAAATTCACGGGAAGAGGAAATTTTTATCAACATTTTGGCTGTGGAGTTAAAAATCTGACACAGAGAAAACAAACTCCCTTGCTATTTTCAAATTTTTAAAGAGGTCGACGTAATGTCACCACTCGGCATTTAACCATTAGCATTTCCTCGTTTTCTCATTTGCCCCGTTAGGACCTGCTCTCCTTTGCCTTAAATGCATACCGTCAGTAAATAAGTGTCACATTTCTGCCCTCTTCTCATCAGAATAATTACTAATCCGTCACGGCTGCATTCCCTCACCGACGGAATCAAGTTCATAAGAGAACTACGTACAAATCTGACTGACTCCCTTCTCCATGGTGTCCCCGTTACTCCTCGTCTTGCTCATGGCGACGCTCTCTGTGACTGAAATCTGGCTGCATAGCCAATAGAATACATTTAAAATATCTACATAAAATGACACTTGACTTTTCACTGCTCGCAGCCTCACGTTCGTTTTTCTGACAAATACGATTCCATAAAGACACATACGGACGCCCGCGGTCACCTTCGCTTGCAGGACATGAATGTGGCCCGGATCCATGTCAGATAACTATAACAACGCCGGAGGACTGTTGATTACCGCAAGTCGTCCCCCTGTTTGTTTCCCCACGCCTTGCGGTTATCTGGGTTCTCCGAGGAAATTAATATTTTCCTAATTACAGTCCCCCCCGTCTTAAAATTACACACTGGCGTAAAACACCAGGTCTCCCTGGAGGCCCTCGGCTGGCAGGAAGTGTTACCATTAGTGTCACGTCAGAACGACGAGTGACACGTCCACACGTGATGGGAATATTAAACCGTCCCCGCTCGCGGTTTGATGCACTTGAATCAAACGAAATCAAAAAAAGGCGGTTCGGCGTTTAATGTGGAAGAAATCCCTTTTCAGATCCGCTGCCGGGGCAAACGACACACATGGTTGCGTTACGTCATAATAGCAGCAATACAAATTGAATGCATGCTAATTATGGTCATTATCACTTCTTATAATGATTATCTGGGGTTCTGTGATGGCAATTTCTTGAATATCTTTCCCCGGGAGGTTTACAGATCGGGCAACTCTTTTTCATACCTGCAAAGTGTCTGTCTGATGTGCCTCTGGCTCCGAACTTTGTCACAAGCTTCCCGTTCGATTGGAAAATGAAGACGCAGCAGGCCTTGTTATCCACGGTGATTATGTGCCCGTTCTTATCCACCGCCACGCCTTTGGGTCCCATCAGACGGCCGGCGCCAATTTTGTTCTGCGACAACCAGAAGCAAGGATTTGAACCCAAAACGGAGTTGTACTAATAATCCTCTTTTCCTGGGCGAGACGATTACCTTGAACTTGCCGTCCGAAGAGAAGATGCTAATCCATCTGTTGTCGTAGTCGGCCACGATGATGTCGCCGTTCATATCCACCGTGACGCCGGTGGGGCGCTGCAGCTGCCCCGGGGAACGACCCCTGACCCCGAACCTCATCTTGAACTGCCCGTCATTTGAGAACACCTAAGGAAAGACGGAGGATTACTTTGCGAGGGTTCTTTTGGTAAAAACAACTAAGTACAAATTAATTGCGCGTCGCCGTTGCTTCTGAGAGCGAAGAGACCCTGACCTGTATACACTGGTTGTTGCTGTCGGCGACCACGATCCGGCCGTTGCTGGAGGTGGAGATGCCCTGCAGGTTTGTGAATTCACCTTTGTCCCGGCCTCTCGTTCCTGTCGAATCGACACTGACCTCAGTCCTCAGCCACGAATGGAAGCATTTTTCCACAATGTGTGTATAAATCAGCTCTTCGAATGCATGCTAAAAAAGAGGTGTTGGCTAAAGGGATCGGGGTTAAACTCCCACTTCCTCGCAGGTACATCGACGTGCCTGAATGAATATCCGGGTGCACTTGATATTGTGTTATGATATGTACATTGGAGAAGTCGTCTAAATAGGTATTTTTTTCTGCCTCACCAACAATCAACAATCTTTAACTGAGTTCATTACTGAGGAACATCGCTTTGGATTTTTTCATATGCGATACTTCCACTTTGCCACTTGTCCAGTACAGATATCGTACTTTCGCTTCGTTTATTATGACTTCCTTGGCGACTTTTTCGAGCGGACGCGTTACGCAACGGGTGCTATGACAATCTCCTGCCGCCCCTTGCAGTGGTACATTGCATACGAGTTCTGCTTGCACTGGTTGGATTTTTCATGCAGGATTTACTTGACAAAATACTTGACGCTGCTAAAAAAGGGCAACTTCTACTGACATCGGGAATCAGCATCTGAGTCAGCGGGAACCATAATTAGCCGGCCGGTTATTCACCCACCCACTCTGTAGATCAGCTCATCTTCTATTGGATTTTCCTTTTTCTTGGTGGTGCTGTACATACTGGAGGGCCTGCGCACAGCCTTCTGCCGAACGTGACCGCCGCCTCCGCTCGGAGACTTGACCCTCCTCTTCACGTCTTCCGGCGACTGCAGCACGTCCGAGGGCTTGACGGCGCGCAAGCGGAAAGGACTCCCCCGTACCGGCTGTTCGTACAGCAGCAAGGAGAAGGAGAACTCTCCCTCGGAGCGGAGGGTGTATCCGACTTCGTAAGTGCCGTTTTTGTTGTCCACCACCTCCGCCTCGGTGCAAACTCCATCCGCCGAGACGATCTCTGCCCTGAGAGCGGCGTTGCCCGTCTTCACGAGTTCCCCTTCTTTATCCTTGGTGGTGACGGTGACGCTGGTGTGCTGGCCGACCAGCGCGTGTCTCAGGCCCTCGCCTGTGGCTACACTCGTGTGGCCCACGGCCCCGGTCGTGATCAGAACGCCCAGGTTTTGGATGGAGCGCCGCAAGCCGTCCGTTTCCACCTGGCACTCCAGATGTCCGTTTTCATGGGGATACTCGGGGAAGGTGTATCGCTCCAGGGCAATGACCCGCTCGCCCATCTGCTTTTGGACCAGGAGGACCTCGGTGGCGCTGCCGTGACTCAAGGCCTGCTCTGTGAAGTTGCAGCTGCTCTCGATGTTCTCCTTGCCTTGAAGCAAAGAAGTCAGCTGGGCCTGAAGCACCTTCAAACACCAAGACAAGAGGCAAAGTCGGTGTTGATAGCGCTACAATGTGGAGCAAGATGCCAAGTTTACACTCTTTCCCGTCCAAACAAAGTCAAATCGAATGCCTGACCTTCTGCTTGCTGCTGCAGATGTTTTCCACCTCGGTGGTCAGAGCATTCTTGCGTTGGTGCAGAGCCTTCTCGAGCTCCTCGAAAGTGTTCCCAATCTCCGTCACTGCCATGTTTTTCCTCTCGGTGAGCTGCTTCGAGATCTCGTTGACGAGCTCGACGGCGGCCGTCAGCTGAGGTAGTCTGCCGGCGCAAGAGAGGAAGGAGAGACAAGAAGAATGCAAACTGAGATTTCCTCCTATCCCGAAAACCGCAAAGACGTTGAGGGGGAAGTTGCAGCGGTCAAACCTGCTGCGCACTGTGTCCAGCTGATTCTTCAGGGCTGTCTTGTGCTGCTCGAGCACATCCCTCAGCGGAACCGTCACATGTTCCCTGTGTTCTCCCTCCGTGCACTCCAGACACATGGCAGTCTCACATGACTCGCAGTAGTACTCCATCACCTGCAGATGGTGCAGCGGAGCGTGAATATGAGACTGTGCGGTCTGAAGTGTTGTCGTGAGCGCGCTGATTTTGATTGATCAATTCACTCATCATCTACACCGCTCATCCTGCAATCAGGATCGCGGGTGGGCAGGAGCTGTCAATGAGCGACAGACAGGGTTCGACCCGGACCGGCCGCCAGTCGATCACAGGGGACACATATGGAGACATTCAACCATTCACTCACTCATTCAAACGTCACATATACAGGATATACAATAATTCACTCGCTCATTCATTATTCCTAAAGAGGCATTCAACCATGCACTCCCTCATTGACAATGCATGGAGAGACATAAATCCATTCACTCCCTCATTTACATGTGATAGAAATATACAACCATTCACTGTCATAGAGATGTTCAAAAATTCATCCGCTCATTCACATGTAGTATAAATTCATAAAACCGTTCACACTTTCATTGACACATCATATAGATGTACAATGATTCACTTGCTCATTCACACTACGTATAGAGACACACAACCATGCACTCATTCATTCATGTTATATAGAGACACACAACCATGCACTCATTCATTCATGTTATATAGAGACACACAAACATGCACTCATTCATTCATGTTATATAGAGACACACAAACATGCACTCATTCATTCATGTTATATAGAGACACACAAACATGCACTCTCATTCATGTTATATAGAGACACACAAACATGCACTCACTCATGTTATATAGAGACACACAACCATGCACTCATTCATTCATGTTATATAGAGACACACAAACATGCACTCATTCATTCATGTTATATAGAGACACACAAACATGCACTCATTCATTCATGTTATATAGAGACACACAAACATGCACTCACTCATTCATGTTATATAGAGACACACAAACATGCACTCATTCATTCATATTATATAGAGACACACAAACATGCACTCATTCATTCATGTTATATAGAGACACACAAACATGCACTCATTCATTCATGTTATATAGAGACACACAAACATGCACTCATTCATTCATGTTATATAGAGACACACAAACATGCACTCATCATTCATGTTATATAGAGACACACAAACATGCACTCATTCATTCATGTTATATAGAGACACACAAACATGCACTCATTCATTCATGTTATATAGAGACACACAAACATGCACTCATTCATGTTATATAGAGACACACAAACATGCACTCATTCATTCATGTTATATAGAGACACACAAACATGCACTCATTCATTCATGTTATATAGAGACACACAAACATTCACCCTCTCATTCACATGTCATGCTGATATATAATACTTCACTCTCTCATGCACACATCTTATCGAGACGTGCAACCGTTCTCTCTCTCTTTCACACATCTGGGCAATTTCTTCCTTGGGAGGAAACCGAAAAACCTGGAGAAACCCACACAGACGTGAGGAGAACATGGGGACTCCACACAGAAAGGCCAGCGGTTGGAATCGAACCAGGGACCTTCTTGCTTCTTGCAGAAGCACCAACCCCTAGGGAAGCGTCCTGCTGTTTTTGATAAATATATTGGTTTCTTTTAAGAGTCAGCCCTGTCGTTTTCACTCACCTTGCCCTCGTGGTTCGGGCAGGAGAGGGGCTGGCAGGCTGTGGCCGCACTGGCCGACTCCAGAACGCTGCAGGCCTCGGGTTGGTTGCATTCCGGGTCTCGCTGCAGGACCTCCATCAGGTTTGTTATGAAGAAGTTGTTCTGCAGGGCAGCCACGCCCTTCTCAGGCAAGATAGACGTCTGTCTGCACACTGGGCAGGAGAGGGTCAAGGACTGAGGGGGAATATAGTTCTGTAGGCATCTGAGGAGGAAGATGAACGAGAAATTGATGTGATAGCGGGCGGAGGCTTTCATTTACATCTGGGAGAAGCTCCTAAATCTATGGAGACCTCCTGTGTTAATGTTTAGATGTGGATCATCTCCTTCTTTTCCTTTCAGCTGCTCCCTTCAGAGTACACCACAGCCAATCATCTGCCTCCATCTGACCCTCTCCTCTCACACCGGCTTACTTCATATCCTCTTTTACTCCATCCATAAATCTCCACTTGGGTCTTCCTCCAGACCTCCTGGCCGCAGCATCCTCCTACCTAGATCTTCACTGTCCCTCCTCTGTCCATGTCTAGACCATCTCAGAGTGGCTTTATCTCCAGAACATCTAATATTTTCTGCCTTAAGGACCCATTTCTGATCCTATCCATCTTCCTCACCTCAACATCTCCACCTCTGCTGCCTCCTCGATGCCTGCCACTTTGTCGGACAGCATCGCTGATCTCGCCTCCGTCTTCTACAACTTTGCTGACACTCTAGTATTATTTTTCTCCTCCTGCTCCAACCTTCTTGCATACTTTTCTTCACCTGTTCTCCAGACTCACACCGTTGACCCCGGAAAGTTAAAAATCCTCCACCTTCTTCACCCCCACACCCTGTAGCCTCATGGGTCCCTTTCATTCACAAACATGCATTCTGTCTTTCTGCTGCTGACCCTCATTCCTCCCCTTTCCAGGCCGAACCGCCAGCGCTCTAGTTTTCCCTCCACCTGCTCCCCGCTTTCGCTACACGTCACAACGTCATCGGCGAACATCGTAGCCCGTGAAGAAAAATGTGAAAAGATAAAAATGCGGATGCTTGTCCAGGAAACAAGACGGGCGCTGGATGTCGGACGAGTATGAACATTATCTGAATCATCCGTTATCTCATTAAACCAAGAAAGGTATTTGGAACAACGGGTTTTGACGCTGCTTTCCACCAGCGTCAACAAAATACCACACCGGGAAATAGCTGTAGCCTATCTCTTTCACCTCATGGAGACAAAACAGCATATTTCTTCACTCCCTTCTCTATGGTCCTAAAAAGTGTTGAAGTAAAACAAACATTGACTCATTTTGGCCTCGAATGTTGATTTTAATGTTGGAAATGACACATATAGCCAAAATGAGCTGCTGGTGTAAGTGTAATGCAAATCTTATGAAAAATGTTTTTTATGGGAAATCATCAGAAGGTTGTTTTATTTGAAGGATTTTCTGCACAAAGCAGGGATTCAAATATGTACGGTCAAATTTAAAGAGTCAAATCAAGTGATTTCTGATCATCATTGATTTCCTCTCGGCCATCGGTGTAATGTTTGTTAAAGGAACAGGTTCAAGCAGGTTGGAATGGGTGGAGAAAAGTTTCAGGGGTTCTATGAGATAGAAGAACATCAGCCAGAAGGAAAGGAAAGGTTTACAAACAGTGGTGAGACCAGAGATGCTGGATGGTTTGGAGACAGTGACACTGAACAAAAGACAGGAGGCAGAACTGGAGGTAGCAGAGATGAAGATGTGGAGGTTCTCTTTGGGAGTGACCAGGATGGAGAGGATCAGGAATGAGTCCATCAGAGGGACAGCTCATGTTAGATGTTTTGGAGAGAAGGTCAGAGAAGCCAGACTGAGATGGTTGGGTCATGGACAGAGGAGGGATAGGGACTATATCGGTAGATGGATGCTGGAATTGGAGACGCCAGGCAGGAGGTCTAGAGGAAGACCCAAGAGAAGATTTATGGACGTTGTGAGAGAAGATATGAAGGTAGTTGGTCTGAGAGAGGAGGATACAGAGAATAGGGCTGGCTGGAGAAGGTTGATTTGCTGTGGCGACCCCTGAGGGGAAAAGCCGAAAGGAAAAGAAGAAGAAGAAGAAGATTGGTGTGCCGTTTGTTCCCTTTTTATACGAATGTGTTCAACGGCCACAAAAGAGCCCCGCCAGCACCTGTATGAAAAAGGCGCGGCGATGGAGCGATGGATGGGGGAACTTACTTCTCACAGAAGGTGTGCAGGCAGGGCAGCACCTTGGGGTTGTGATAACGGTCGAGGCAGATGCTGCAGACCAGGAACTGCTTGTCGATCTGCCTGACCACGGGGCTGGTGCTGCTGCTGTTCTCGCGCTTCGCCATAGAAAGGGACATTCAAAGATGGCGGAGGAACCGGTTAACCTGCACACAGACGCACGCACAAAGAGAGGGGAGATAGGAAAGGGTCAAGGGAGGACTGGAGAATCACTCAGATCGTGTCAAGAGGGCGTTTTCACCGACGGCAAGCCTGAGCACACGGAAGAAATGAGTCACAAAGCGGTTTGCCTCGAAACTGCATCCACAGCGATCGTGTATCTGCTGGCCTTTTTTAATTCTTATTTATTTCATTCCCCCCCACACACACACATCCCCAGAGGTTGTTTGACTTCACGAGTGAAAATCGAGCGAGCGGGAAAGATTAACGCACGTGATTCAGACTGCAGGGGCCGAACCTTAGCGGGGCGGCTACGCAGTTCTGGAGCCGGAGCGTCTGTGTTTACAAGGGTGTATTCCTTTGACAAATACAGCGAAAACAAAAAAAAAGTGCGTCAATGTGTCAACCTGAATTGGTATCACTGGGTCAAGCAGAGATTATCTCGACATGCAAATGACATGTTGGCGCATTGGCCGTGTTGCATGTGGTTTGCATGAGCAAGGATTATCCAGCATCACAAGCACAAACAATAGCAGTAGTTTAATGCGGTCAGTGAACCCGCTCTATGAACCTTTCTTTCATCTTCTTCCGATAGCAGCTTTTCGTCCATTTTTCAAGCACACACAAACCGATGAAGCCCATAACATCGCACGTTTTCTGTTTTTTGTCTTCTTCTTTTTGGCTGGAAACTGGGTCGCAGCATTTAAAACAGAAAAAAAATAAAAATCAGAAGCCAGGAGTGCTTTGTAGTTGGCACTTCACTTTTCCGCCGCCGCTCTGTGCTTCTAACGATTGCATCTGTCCCGCGTCATCCTTGGACAACCTCGCAACGTCTGTCTTCAATAAAAGCTCGACATCTACTCTCAACCGCGAAAATAGAATCGTAATGGATGCGAGCCTTTTGTCGTCTCGCCGTGTCAACGCAAAAAAAAAAAAAAAAAGGGCCCGATGCGGCGCCTTTACAAATTACCATCTTCAGATTCGACCGAGAGCATCGTGTTCGACGAGTCGCCGGTGAACCCGGGCGAATTTTTCCATTGAAATCAGCCTTTTTAGATCAGAGTGCTACTCGGATCCTCTGATAAATAGATGTTGGATGGAGCCCCTGTGAGATTTATTCTGAGGGAAACATGGAAAAAAAACACCCAGAGGCAAAGAAAGCGCTGGAATGAGTCCTGGCTACCTGCTTGGAGGAGAATGTCAACTTACCCATCGCCTTTCGCGCAACGCTCGCACGGGCCTTCAGCCCCGCCTCGTCATTCATCCAGGTTTAGACAACGAGGATGTCGTTTTTTTTCTGCGAGGCGAGGCTGCGTCCACAGCGCTGTAACCGGCGGCTCGGAAAAAAAAAAAAAAAAAAATTACAGCTGCCGCCTCTTCACTTTGATACAGAGGAGAAGAAAGAGGAAGCTTGGAGAACGCCACTCCCCGAATTCCTCACAGTTCCTTCCCCTTGACACCCAGCTGGCTGCGGTTCAGGCACCACCTGCCTGTCTGCCTGTCTGTCTGCCTGTCTGTCTGTCTGCCTGTCTGTCTGTCTGTCTGCGGAGGGATTGTGCACAGCGGCGGTTATGCTTGAGGGTTTTTTTTCTGGGGGGGGGGGGCTGCTCCACACAGAGCCGTCTCACATGAGCAACTAGGCCGCAGAAGCATCTGCCCCGCACTCTCTGCAGCGCCGAGCCGTGGAGGGCTAACAATGGCATTCC
>CAAKHD010007604.1:8985-32136 GCA_901007705.1 Fistularia tabacaria
GCGTGTGTGAGTGTTGTGTGGTGTGTGTGTGTGTGTGTGTGTGTGTGTGTGTGTGTGTGTGTGTGTGTGTGTGTGTGTGTGTGTGTGTGTGTGTGTGTGTGTTGTACGGCTGTAGAAAGTAGGTTAGGTTTCCGGAGGGAGGAGACAGGCTGCGACACGTGGCAGAGGAAGCCCTCGTGCGTCTCGCGGGCCTTCGGCACCTGCTCCGATGGGAAGCGACAGCGCCCCCCCGCCCAAAGCCCACGCAAACAAACACACACACACACACACACACACACACACACACACACACACACACACACACACACACACACACACACACACAGTGTTTTAACGTTCAACCCCCCCTCTTCCTCCTCTTCCTCCTTACCGTGTCGACGCTGCCCAGCACGGCGGCGGCCAGCGTCCGCACCGGGGACGGCTGCCCTCCGCGCGCTCCCTCCGACGCCATCTTCGTGCTGTAGCGGTCCGCCGGGGCGGGCGCGCGCGCGCATCCGGCTGCCCGTTAACTGTTGCGCTGCTGGGCGCGCGAGGCGGCGGCGGCGGCGCGCGCGAGGGAGACACGGGCGGCGGCGGCGGCCATGGAGCGGCGAAGACGAGGATTCGAGGAAGGTGGCGGAGAGATGGCGGCTCCGGGTGAAGACGACGACAGGTCTCTTCGCCGTGGCTGCCCGGTGTGTGCGCGAAGGGCTGCGGGGAGGAGAGAAGGCGAGGCGGGCGGGCGGGCTCTCCCTCCGGTGGGCGGGGACGGCCAGAGAGAGGGGAGAGAGAGAGGGAAGAGGAGGCGACCCAGATGCGCTCCGGCCGGCGACGGTGTTTTTTGACGGACGGGAGCGTTTGTCGCTTCCCGGCCGGGATTTACGCTGCCAGCGGTCAGAAGCACCCGGAAATAAACACGCAGATATTTACACTCTCGGCTTGGGTCGTGTGTACTATAGCACCAGCACTCAAGCTATCCTCGTCGTATAGCATGGCGTGACATAGCGTACCATTGTACGGGATCGGATAGCATTGAAGGGTATAGCATAGCATTGTGCGGTACAGCATAGCATCATATAGTATCCCATTGCATTGTGGAGTGTTGCATAACACAGTATATATAAGAGTAAAGCATTGAACACTAAAGTATGGTGTATAATAGCATTCTATAGTATATCATAGCATAGCATTGTTTTTTATAGTGTAGCGTAGCATTGTATAGCATAACTGTCAGCGTTCAAACCAACCCGGTTTGGATTGTGCGTACTATAGCACCGGCACTATAGCTATCTTGATAGTATAGCATCGCGTGGCATGGTGTACCATTGTACAGTATGGGATAGCATTGCAGGTTGTAGCATAGCATTGTGCGGTACAGCATAGCATCATATGTCTATCCCATAGCATTCTGCCATAGTCTTGCATAACACAGTATGTAAAAGAGTAAAACATTGCATACTAAAGGGATCTATATCATAGAATTCTATGGTATCTCACAGCATAGCATTGTTTTTTATAGTATAGCATAGCATTGTTTAGTATAACTGTGAGCGTTCAAACCACATACCATATAGCGTACCATTGTATGGTATAGGATAGCATTGGAGGTCATCGCTTTGTGTAGTATAGCATAGCATTGTGCGGTACAGCATGGCATAATATAGTATAGCATAGCATGATATAGCATAGCATTGTAAGGTACAGCATTGTCTAGTATAGCCAAGCATTGTAGGGTTGTGTAGTATAGCATAGCGGTGTTGCAAAGCCTCGTATAGTATCCCATAGCATTGTGTACTTTTGCATAATAGATTGTTTTTAATAGCATTTATTGTATAGCATAGCATTGTATGGTATAACTGTCAGCGTTCAAACCGACCCCAAAGTAAGCACGCAAATATTTACACTTGATTTGGATTGTGTGTATCATAGCACTGGCACTCGAGCTATCCGGATAGTATAGCATCGCGTGACATAGCGTACCATTGTACGGTATAGCATAGCATTGTAGTTCATAGCTTTGTGTAGTATTGCATCACATGGTAGATCATAGCTTTGTGTAGTATAGCATAGCATTGTGCGGTATAGCATATTCCCACAAAATTAGCAAAACATCGTCTCTAAGAAATTCCCTTAAAATGCCAAAAAATTCCACTATATCAGCAAGATATTCTATCTGAAACTAGCAATTCTCTTGAAACCAGAAAGAGATTCTCTTCAAAATGGTAAGAAATCCCTCAAAATTAGCATGAAATTCCCCTAAACCTAGCAAGAAACCGCCTTAAAAAAAGACAGAAATGATCTTGAAACTGCTAAGAAATTCTCTTAAAATACCAGTAAAAATCCCACAAAATTAGAAAGATATTCTCTCTGAAAATAGCAATTCTCTTGAAACCAGCGAGATATTCTCTTCAAAATGGTAAGAAATCCTTCAAAACTAGCAAGAAACTCCCTTAAGCCGAGCAAAAAAAAATCACCTTAAAACTAGCCTACCTTGAAACTGCTAAGAAATTCCTTTAAAATACCAAAAAAAATCCCACAAAATTAGAAAGATATTTTCTCTCAAACTAGCAAGAAATGCCACCAAAACTAGTAAGACAACCTCTTACATCAAAACTGAAATTCTCTTTGAAACACCTTAAGAATAATAAGTAATTCCCTTAAAACAATTCCTTGTTTAAAATTCCTTTAAAGTACCGAGATTCCCTCAAAATTAGCAAAACATTGTCTCTAAAACTAGATAGAAATTCCTTTTTAAATACCAAGAAGTTCCCTTAAAACTAGCAAATAATTCCCTCTAAAATCAGCATGACATTTCCTCAATTCTACGAAGAAGTTACCTTGAAATCCCAAGAAATTATCAAAAAATTATCGAGGTATTCTCATTAAAACAAGCACAAATTTCCAGCCAGATTAGCAGGAAATTCTCTTTAAAACGAGCAAGAAATTCTCGTAAAAACTAGCAAGATATCAGTGAAAACTACCAAAAACTTTCTTTAAAATACCAATAGCTTGTGTTGTCCATCATAGCATTGTGCGGAACAGCATAGCATCATAAGTATCCCATAGCATTGTGTAGTATTGCATAACACAGTATATATAATAGTAAAGCATTGCATACTGAAGTATGGTATATATGAGCATTCTATGGTATATCACAGCATAGCATTGGGGTTATTTTTTTACATGAGTTCTATGCTATAGAATAGCATTGTATGGTATAACTGTCAGTGTTCAAACCAACCCGGATATAAACACACAAATATTTACACTTTGTTTGGATCGCGTGTACTATAGCACTGGCACTCTAGCTGTCCTGATTGTATGACATAGCATGATATAGCATAGCATTGTATTGTATAATATTATGTAGTATAGCCTAGCGTTGTAAGGTATAGCATCGTGTAGTATAGCATAGCATTGTGTGGATTGTCTAATGTGAATTGTGCATTGTGTATTGCATAAAGCAGTATATATATTGGTAAAGCATTGCATACTATATTATGTTTTTTATAGCATTCTATACTAAATCACAGCATAGCATTGCTTTTTTTATTGTATGGCATAGCATTGTATCGTATAACTGTCAGCGTTCAAACCGACCCGGAAGTAAGCATGCAAATATTTACACTCGGGTTTGGATCGTGTGTATCATGGCACTGGCACTGTAGCTATCCTGTTAGTATAGCATCGCATTGTTTTGTATAGCATGGCATTATAAGGTATAGCATTGTGTAGTAGAGCATTGCATAACATAGTGTATGTAATGGCATAGAATAGTAAACCACGGCATAGCATTTTTTTGTATAGCATAGCATTGTATTGTATTAACTGTCAGCGTTCAAACGGAACCAGAGATAAACACACAAATACACTTTGTTTTCATTGTGTGTTTCAGCACTCTAACTCCCTTCAGTGTAGCATTGCACAACATAGCATACCATAGCATTGCAGTGTTTTATATAGCATAGCATTGCATGGTATCGCATTGTGTGGTATAGCATAGCATGTAGTAAAGCATTGCATACTGAAGTAAGGTATATCATAGCATAGTGTAGTATACCACCGTGTAGCATTATTTTGTATAGTATTGCATAGCATCGTATCGTATTGCATTCCATGGCATATATAGCATTTTATGGTAAAATAAGGTACATTAAAGGATAGCATAGAGGAGCCTATCTTAGTACAGTGTAGCGTTGTTTGCATTGATGTGATGTACCATTTAGAACTGTGCGAGTGTTACATAGTTCAAAGACGGATCAGATTGTGTTCTGTAGAACAGTATGCTACGGTTAGCACGTTTTATACAGTGCTGAAGTACACTGGAGTAAAGTACATTTTTACCTTAGTGTTTGTGTTATCGTGATACTGCAGAGCGTGGCAAGGTGTTAGCATTGTATAACAAAGTGTAGTTTGAACTGTATATGCATTGATGATGTGGTGTCGTGTTATTTTTGTGTTTGTATTTTGGTTGCATATATGGTAGCAGTATGGTTTTAGTCCTGTTTTCACCATGTGGCGTAAAATACTTTCAGGTGTTAGTATTGCACCAGGTTAGTATTGGTTCTCATTTCAGTACTTGTTATTCTACGGTGCTCACCATTGAGGTGAAGTGACTCTAGTGCTTCATTTAGAACATCTGTCTATTCAGCACAGTCGTACCGTTCTAAATGGACCCCAGCTTCCGGAGTTCTGGAGAACATCAGACCGATCCCAGGCTTGCTTTAAAGCTCCCTGCCTTGGATCTATTCGTCCTACAAAGGGGGGGGGGGTCTCCCAGATGTGGGTTGGAGGATTAGAGGCGGCTGGGTTCCAAGCGGGTCGTCCGGAACGAGGTTATTAAGGCAGGATTTGGGTCAAACGCTGCTCCATCCTGAAGCCGAGTCATGTGATTTCCTCGCACGTGACAGGCACCGTTGCTCAAATCAGCCCGTATGTTCTTTGGTTGTTGATTCCTTCTCTGCTTTTCACCATAACAATAATAATACGACATGTATGAAGTATTTCCCTCTGTCTCTGTACATTACTGTGGTATTTATCCAGTATTTATTCCTATACCTCCAGTATTTTTATTGGATTTTTAGCAACTACCACCTGATTAATACAAATTTTGAAATATTATTCTAGGGCATAATCCCCTAAGATATGGGCCTATGATTATGATTATTATCATTTTTTGGTTTTTACTATTTTTCCTAAAAAAACATAAAAGTTCTGGCTTCCCTTATTTCCCTAAAATTAGCAATATATTTGCAACAAAACTACCAAGAAAATTCTTCAAAACTACCAAGAAATTCCCTTAACATATCACAAAATTCCCACAAAGCTAGCAAGAAATCACTAACTAGCAAGATATGCCCACAAAATTTGCAAAAAATGATCTTTCAAACTAACAAGAAATTTCTTTGGAACTAGCAAGAAATCCATTAAAACTCGCAAGTTTTTCCCTCTAAAATACCCAAAAAAATTGCGCTAAATTAACAAGAAATATTTAAAACAAGCAAAAAAATTACTTTGTATCTAACAAGTAATTCTCTTCGAAATAACTAGAAATAAAATCCCTTAGAACTAGCAAAATTTTGTTCAAAATAATAAGAAAGTCCCTTGAAAACGAGCAAAAAGAAAATCCTTATACTTACTAGAATCATCTTTAAATTGGCGATATATTATCTTTAAATCCAGCAAGCAAGAAATTCCCGCAAAATTAGACAAAAAAGTTGTCTTAAAACTGAAAAGAAATTCCCTTAAATTACAAAGAAATTCCATCTGGCTTAATGACCAAGAATTGAGAAAAGAGCCTTAAAAATACATGGATAAATATGAAAGAACTGGATTTAGCAAATACCACCAGCACAATAATTGTTTTTAAATATAATTCTTGGACAGAATCCCCTGAGATGTTGGGCCTATCATTATTATTATTGTTATAATTATTTTACCATACAAAAAAAACATCAAAGTTTTGGCTTCATGACGAAAAAGTGTGATAAGAACCTGAAAAAGAATCAAAGAATAAACATGAAAGAAGTGGTTTGAAAATTAGCGAGTGAGGCAACCAATCAATCAAATCAAACCTGCAACACCGAAGGACCAAGCTGAAGAGGAGCGGCGGGGGGTCAGGGTGGACTGAGGGGGGGCAGCAGGTGGACGGAGATGGCGGCGGCGGCAGTGGGGGGGTCTTGATCCGGTCCTCGCCTCCTCTCTGAATCAGGGTTTTGTTCGCCCTGCTGATCTGGAGTCACGGCCCGTCACCTCCTCTTCCTCCTCATCCTCAATGGCCTCCTTCAGGACGGAGGCAACAAAAAGCTTCAAGGAAAACCCATCAAAATGATAATAGTAATGATAATGAAATATGTAGTAATAATAATAACCAGTGATGTATTAAAGATAAATACCATGTATTACATAAGTCCACTAGATCTGTTAGATTTAAAAATGAAATGTTTTGACTTCCTGGAGAGTGGTCATGTGAAAGCCTCTTTCAGGAAGGAGGCGACAAACAGGTGCCACCATACAAAATCTGCCAAGAAACCCATAATAATGATAACAACAATAATGATAAATATCAACAATAATAATAATAAAATATGTATTTAAGATAAATGTTGATAATATAAATAAACTAAATCTATTAAATTAAATAAAAATAATCTTTTGACTTCCTGAAGAGTGGTGATGAGGGAATTCAAGCATTTTCAAAGATTACAGGGGCCGAAAGGGGGGGGTCACCTGACCGCAGGCCAGGAAGCTGATTGGACAAGAGCACGGGTTGGCTTGGTTGGATGACAGGGCACAGGTGGGCGAGTGCGTGTGTGTGTGTGTGTCGGGGTGGTCAAAACGACAAGGGTCGGGGAAATAAAGTGATGACAGGAAGTGGACGGCGCGATAAGCTGACTGTCAAAGCAAAACAGGAAGTTAAATGGGGCGAACTGGTCAACGGGGGGGCGGGGGGGGGATTCAAAATAACAAGACGCGGCTTACTTTTTAAAGTACTTTTTACTTTTGTTAATCCATAACAGGAAGTTTGGCGGCGAGTAATTCACGAACCTCTGAGTTTTTTGTTTTTTTACAGTCGCCCTGGTTTGACCTTTGACCCCGTTGTAAACCGACTCCAGGTTGTTGTTGCTATGAGAGGTTTCAGGAATTAGACCCCTCCTCTCCCACTCCGTTGTTTGCCCTTCGCTCAGAGCAGCGAGCTGAGGAATCTCAACCAGCTCCTCCCAAACAATCGCCTCCTTGTCTCACTTTTACTTTGAAAGAGCGGAGGGGGAAACGCCGCCCGTCAGGTCCGACCGGCGTCGCCGTTCCCCGTGTCCATGGCGACAAACAAACAGAACGACGGAGATCCCGAATATGTTTGCGCTGCGGTCGTCGTCCAATCGGGACGGAATGTGGACGGGGCGGTTGGCGAATGGCACCTCTTCCTCCTCGGGGGGTGACATCATGTTCAGGCATCCGTCCTGAAGGGACCGGATTTGAGTGAACTGATGGGAGCTATTGTTGAATCCGTCCGTTCACTCGTTATCTGTACTGTTTACCCTGCTGTCAGGGCCGCGGGGAGGGGGCGGAGCCATTCCCAGCGGACATTTGGCGAGGGCCGGGTTCACCCCAGACCGCTCGATCCCGGGGTCACATATAGAAACATAATACCGTTCACTCTCTGCGCTTTCTGTAAAATTAGAGGACCAATTTGGGGAACAAACCTCTGGTCTTTGGGGTGGCGGCGCCCCCTGCTGGCCGGAGGGTGTCGCTGCAGGGCAGCTGGGCGGAGACTCGTCAGCATCTCGTTCACAAGAAGTGACGGGAGGGTTTCCATGGCATTGCAGGCGTCCAAGACATGTACCTGTTCAAGGTTATCACAGCGCTGTTAATTATTCATTTATTTTCAGTCATTGCCTATTACACTGTAATAAATCATTTCTTACACATGGTTGGATCCCATTGTTAAATGTAGAGGAAAGAAACAGAAGGATGAAAAAAAACAGAAGGAAAAAAACAGAAGGAGGAAAAAACAGAGGGATGGGGGAAATAGAAGTCGAATATGATATTTCTTTAAAATAAATACAAGATTCAGTTTCCTTGGATGTTTTCACGCAAAAATTAAAAAAAAACAACTTCCTTGTTCCGCTTCACCATTTCCCCTCACACTTGCTCACTGGCGCCCCCAGTGGCAGCACCTGGAAGCAACGGGGACGCATTTCAGGTGATTTTTAAAGCGAATGATTTTGGAATTTTAGTGAGAATCCTGATATTTGCCTCCCGGTATTCAGGTGTACATAACTATGATTGTTTTTACCTTTTTGTTTTTCTTTTTTTGTCAAACACTGAGCCTGCTCAACACGCAATCCCCGAAACAGGAGAAGACGCACTGCAGGAGACAGGTACGCAGTTAAGTTTATTATTATCATTAGTTTTTTTCTTTTTTAATTTTTAATTCGTTTTTAAAAAGTTTTATCAGTGAAATACATAGAAAATACATAGAAATACTGAGTTTGTGAGGCCAAATTTTTTCAATGTTACCTTACAGTTGCTGGCCATCAATCAGCATCTTATTTCTTTATGACTTTCTGTAGTACCAGTATTACTTATTTATTAATTTGTTTTTTCTGCTTTGCCACTTTTTATTTTTTATTCAAAATCTGTATTTTGTGTATATGTATATGTCTGCCCGGTGTCCTTGTAAAAAGCCTTAAATAAAATATATTTTTATTATCAGTAGTGGTGGTCGGCACGTTAGAATTAGTTGTATTATTAATAATATTTTAACGGGCTTGACTTGTGAGTGATCAACTGTGACCTCTGACCCCTGGGTTTTTAAGCCCCTAATGATTTTGATAGATATTAATTGCAATGATTCTAATATTGATATCGTATCTATTCTGAAATAATACATTTGAAGGAAAATAGATACAGTTTTAAGATTTTAATTATCAGCTTATTACATAAAATTCTATGTTGAATGGATTTGCATAATTTTTTCATCAACTAATTATGATTAATTCTTAACTACAGTATCATTCCTAACAGTTAATTGGAGTTACATATTAAAAGTTATAGATTACGCAGTTAGCCGGGGCTAGCCTGGTCCTCAGGCCATTAAAACCACAACAAGCGATAAGCGACTGAGACATCCCGGTACTTCCTGTGAGCAGGCGGCAAAAGAGGAAGTTGACGAAGACAAGGACGAGGACAAGGATGACCTCAGCGTGTCAGAGAGGCTGGAGAAAGCAAACGACAAATTCAGTGAGACTTGTAATCATAATAAATAATAATAATAATAATACTTATTGAAACATCATTCAAATGTTTGCATTCATTTCTGGTTAAATCATTATTTTCCACTTATTAAACTTTTTTGTTTTAACACCAGATATAGGATGATTTTTTTTTATATCCTCGTTTTTCCCAGGCACAGCGCCGACGAGACGGCCGTGAACCGCCAGACGACAAAACATTACAAGCTGCCGGGGAGAAAATAAATGTGCTTAAATTCGACAAAAGAATCCTCAGGAAATGCAAATTTATATCATATTGAAATATAAGCATTAGCATGAGTGAGCGTCTTCAAGTTGGCAAGAAATTACGTTGTAGCTAAAAATTCATCAATTGAATTAATCAATTCCCACCAAAACAATACAAGCTACCAGGGAGAAAAAACATTTTGCCGAAACTTGACAAATAAAAAGAAACAGGAAATGCATATGTATATTAAATTATTAGCATTTTGCACTGGCAAACCTCTTCAAGTTGTCGAGGAATTTCATTGCAGCTAAAAACAAATAAATCAATTCCCACCAAAACGATACAAGCTGTCAGGGAGAAAATAAATCAGCTTAAATCTGACAAAAGAAAGAAAGAAATGCGAATTTATATTAAATTATTTGTATTGTGGCCTCTCACACAGGGACTGATGGCTTAGGGGACGTGGTTACAGGGGGGTACATATACTGACGTTCCTGAATGTTCAGGAGAAGTGAATTATTGTGTTGGCGTGTCCACACATTAAAGTTTGAACCCCTCCACAACTCTGTCGTCATATTTCCTCATCGACACGACACAGTATTAGCGTTGGCGAATACTTCCAGTTGACAAGGAATTACGTAGGAACTCAAAATAAATAAAAACAAATGAATAAATTCCCACCCAAATAGTAAAAGCTGCCAGGGAGAATTTTTTTTTTTTACAAAAGAATCCCCAGGAAGTACAAATTTATATTAAATTATTAGCGCTAGCAACCTCCTTCAAGTTGGCGAGGAATTATGTCGTAGCTAATAAATAGCGAACAACAAATAAAACAATTCCCACCAAAACAATCTACCAGGGAGAAAAAACATTTCGCTTAAATTCGACAAAAGAATCCCAAGAAAATGCTAATTTATCTTTAATTATTAGTATTAGCAAACTTCTTCAAGGTGGTGAGGAATTACGTAGAAACCACAAATAAATTAAACAAATGAACCAAAACAATACAGGCTACCAAGAAAAAAAACAAAATTTACAAAAATGTGACCAAAGAATCCCAAGAAAATGCAGATTTATGTTAAATTGTTAGCATTAGCATTGTCAAACTTCTTCAAGTCGGCGAGGAATTAGGTCGACGCTATATTGATAAATCAAATAAATGAAACGACCCCCCCCCAAAAGTTTTTTTTACCTAAAATCCGTTAAAATGACAGAATGTCAGACAAAATTTAACCAACGATTATAAGTCATCCCGCGGACCAATCAGAGGGACGCACGGCCGGCGTGCAGCACGAGCATTGTTGGCCAACCGGGACCGGCACATCTGTTTCCTTCTTTCTTCGTTTTTTTTTTAAACCTTTATTGAATTCCAAGTGCAACAAAACATATAAACAAACAAACATGGCTAAATTCAAGGGTGCATCAATGACAATTAACTGACATGAGGAAACAAAGAATCTAAAGAATCTTATTTTGCATCCAGTCAAACAACTGCAGGAGTAATAAAAGTAAAACCGCGTGGAAAACAATGATTAAGTTGAGAACAAACAAAAAAGAAAAAGAAAAGGCAGGGGGAACACAAAATGTTTTTAGCTTTATGTATCTAAGGGAACATCAGTCATGAAAGAGTATATTTTCTGGCTTTTTGTGTTTTTCATAAGCTTTCAAAGATTTTTTATATAATTCAAGGTCGTTTTTTAAAAAGGTAAATTTCTGCATCCTGTTTTGGTGGAAGAAGAACATTGCCAAAATTTAAAATAATATTGACACAGAGTTCATCTCCTTCGTTTGCTAAAAGTAAACCAAACGTTATGTCATCTCTTGAGAAAAAAATTGGTGATGATGGAAACTTTTCTTTCATCCAATTCTTGAGTTCTAACCCAAAAATCGTGTGGTTTTTGACATGAGAAAAATATATAGTCCGTAGTTTCAGTATGGTCTTTACAAAACGTACAAACATTATCCTCAATATTGAAGCGTAACTGTAATAATTCCTGAGATGGGTAGATGTTACTCAACTTACTTAAAATGCGTTTCTTTGGCTTTAGGGGGGTTTAGGTTGAGTAACATACGTAGTCCTCAATTCTTGCAATCGATTTCTTATCAAACTCAAGTAAAATATCATTTTTATTTTTGATCCTTACGAATGAGAATACCCAGGTATTTTATTTCTGATTCAATTGGAACACAGCAGATTTCTTTTCATGGTGAGTCGTGAAGCGCAAGGAGTTCAAATTTCTTTAACGTTCAAGTTCAACTCGAATGCCGAGAGAAATTTGTAATTTTTTTCAATGCATTTTGGGATTTGATGTTCATTTTTCAAAAATAAAGTTGTGTCATCTGCAAGCTGGCTGATAATCATTTCTGTGCCCAACACTTTTAACTTTTTGATATCATTATCATATCAAAGGGTGAAATGGGGCACCCTCGGGGGATTTCCACATCAACATAGAAACTCCCTGCTTTTGGAGGGTGACACAACTATTAATGTTCTCATAAGAGTCCGCAGATCATGTTTCTAAATTTTAATCTGAATCCAAAATGTTCCAAAGTTGCTAAAATAAATGGATGTTTGACAGAATCAAGGGCTTTATAGAAGTGGGTCTTCTGTCTTCAACGATACAAGGATCTTTATTCGGTTTTGGGATGGAAATTATTAAAATTACCCCGTGTCTCTGTGTCGGTGGAAGTGTACAAGTTTCAAAGACTTCTAAGAAAAGCTGATGAAGTAGTTCCCTTTTATCCTCCCAGAAGTGTCTTTAGAAGTCTCTTGTGAGACCGTCTGAGCCTGGAGCTCTACTGGGTGACAGTCGACCAATCGCAGTATCAAGTTCAGCCATTGTTAGCTGCTTTTCGCAGCTTTGTTTGTAGTTTTCGTTTATTTTGGGAATATGTTGAGAAATATCCGTTAGAGAAGAATCACAAGCCTTTTTTTGAGAATTTGAAACTGTGAAGGCGGCTCTAGAATTTCAATATTTCAGAGGATGTTATTTTCTCATCTGTAATCTCCTCGTCATTAATCATCAGAGATCTGAGGCTAGTTTTCTCCTGTCTTCTTTTTTTCAAACCACAAAAATATGCAGATTTTCTCTGCTTCTTCCATCCACTTCGCTTTGGATCTGACAAATGCGTCATGGGCTCCATGAGTAAATGTTATCCAGGCTCCATTGTAAATTTTGGTGGGTTTTTGTTTGTCCGCCTCCACCAAGCAAGGTTTGTTACATTCGGTATTCAGTTGCATCATAATGTCTAGTTCTCTCTTGTCTTTATTAAGTAGAATAGCAACCACTGCTGACCTTGAAGATCCATGACTAAAGAACGATCTTCTCCCCATTGCTGAGACCAAAAAACAATGTCTTCTTCCTTAGTGTTTCTTGCAAAAAAAAACCAACTTTATTTTCTTCCCTTTACAAAACAAAAAGAGGCATTTCCCTTTTACCAAATCCCTCAGGCCCCTTGCATTAGCAGATAACAAAATACAAGCCAGTTTTAAATAAATACCTGATACCCCTGGCATTGTCAGATAAAACAGAAATTGACAAACAAAATAAACCGAAAATACAAGAAATACAAATTTGGAACAGTCTTACCGTCACTCGCTTGACCACTGCCGCATCCCTCCACCACCTGACACAAAACCTGTCGTATCAATGAAGTTCTCTGCCATTGACAAACGCCCTTCCAACCACAAAGTAAGCTTTATCACCCCTCTATCAACCCCTCAGGTGGTTGTCCATCAGGTTTCTACGTGCCTTTCACCTTCCTCAGGGAGGCCGCCGAACCCCACATTGTGTCGACCTCTTCCCGGCGACAAAAATCCAGTGACCTTTTCAGATCTTCAATCCGCGCTGCGTTTTACCGCACCGCTTCATCCATCTTGTCCGCCCTTTCGTTTATTTGACCGACGACAGCGAGGATGATCGTGCTCCGTAGTTCTAATAAAGTGGGCTGTTCGAACCGCTCTCATCCGTTACTTTTACCCTTCTTAACCGTGTGTTTGGTTGGTGGAACCGGCGAAGAACCACATTCCCCTCAGGCCGCAGGAATGCAACTCCCCGACGTTCCTCTTTTCTCTTGAGTTATCACCCTCCAAACCTCCACCTCCTCTGATCTTTCTATCCCTAAAGTGGAGTTTTACTGGGTGTGATTGACATTCAAAATAAAGTTTGTGCAGCAAGCGGCTGTCTTTGTACACTCTCCGCTCCGACATCACCGAGTCCCTGTCCGGATTCTTCTCAACAATGTCGGCGTGCCTGAAGTCACATGATCACGTGATAATGTGATCGATTGATTGATTACGGAAAACGCGTGTTTTGTGTGAAAGATTGAAATCACCCATTAAATTGTGAAATGACTATTAATAATAATAATAATAAAATAACCAATAAAGAATTAATCTGAATTGTAAAAAAAATGACACTATATACATTTAAAAATGTTTTTTTATTATTATATATGAAAATGAAAATGTAACATTCGCAAAATAAAATTAATTTTTGATTCGTCTGTGATTGGAAATATATAATAATGTATCACAGATTATGCTGGATTTGGGATTATACAGATGACTGAGTAGTTTAGAAGTAAAAACCAAGAGGGCTGACAACTGATTTTTTGAAATTTTGGGGGGGGGGGAAGGGGCGGGGTTACCTCCGAAACCATCTGTCGCCCACCGCAGGACCAGGTGACGCCTTACAACCTCGGCTCCATCATGCACGACGAGAGGTCATGCGGTCATTTCACATTGCCACGGGAACAAATGTCACGATATAGCAGGTGATCAGGATGTGTGTGTGTGTGTGATGTGGAGGGCCTAAGATCCTCAGCTGCTAATTGTCCGAAACTGAAAATAATCCGCCAACGATTCTCTGAACGCGTATGTTTGTGTTAATCTCGTTGAAGAGGGCTGTTTACACGATGGCGTCTTAATCTGCCGTGGGTGTCGGGTCGAAACCGGATTCGTGCTGCCCTCGTGAACACGGTCATTCAAGCTATGACCCGCGACTTCCTTCCGATCGGGCTGATGGAAAAGGCCGTCCACACGGCAGCGTCCTAATTCCATTATGGAAGTATATAACGATCATGATTCAAATTGAGATGCAGTTATTACTTATTACTGATTTTATTTACGAGTAAAATATGCAGCCGCGTTCTGAAAATGAAAAAGCACTTCTGCTAATGCATTTTAGTGTTCAAATTAATCTAATTGAAATTTTGCAACAATTTACTGGAGTATGTTTTGAAATTTTAACTTTTAACTCCTTTTGCTTTTTTCATTTGGATGAAGTCACATAATTAGCAGTCTGGAAGGAGAAAATGAGAATGCACGATAGATTACTAATTTTATTTATGAGTCAAAATACGCACCCAAATCCAGAAAATGAGAAAGCATTTCTGCTAATGCAGTTTAATTCTGATTATTACATGCTTCCACAAACCCATATCTTAGTCTGACCTTCCTTGGTTTTAAACTGGATTTAGAACTGTCAATGTCTAAGTTAGCTTGGTTATGGTTTAGCTCATCGCCAAAAAGCTGTTTCCACATCAGCGTCGTAATCCAATCCTATGTTGATCTTAATCTGGGTTTTGGCTGGAGATCATTCGTTCTCCAAGGACAGCCAGAAACCCACTACGGTGGCTGTTCCCAATGCCATCCTCAGAACAGCGCGGCGTGAATGAGCCGCATCAAGGAGGAGGCCTGACCTCCCACGGATCCAAGGAACATTTACATTTTTTTGTCCCACGGCTGCGGCGGAAAGCCTCGTTCCTCCGATCAATAAAGATTCATCTCAGACCGATGTTTTGTTTCCTGATTTGTTTTTTCCCTCTTTTACCAGAAGGGGGGTGTTTTTGCTGAGCTCTGTGATTGACAGAAACCCAAACCCCGCCTCTCGAGAGGGGAGGTTGAACCCGGACGGTGCGGCTGTCAATCATAAGACATCCAACCATCCGCTCTGAATACAGACTTAATCTGTTGTGATTTCACTCGACTCCTGGCGCCCCTTTTACACACACACACACACACACACACACACACACACACACACACACACACACACACACACACACACACACACACACACGGCAGGGAGACATTAACAACAACATTTATTCAGACGTTTAGAACAGCAACACCGATAAAAAGCACAGTGATTTCGCGCCTTGAGGATATTTTCATTAGAATCACGACAAAATGGATTGATCCCGTCGAACGGTGAAATTTAAGTTACAACGGGGGAGGGGATAGAGGAGGGGGGGGGTCCCTAGGGGGAAAGGCTGATAAGCGGAGCGTTTTCTCTCTTTTCCTCTGGACTCCATTTGATGAGCGGAGAGCTGAGATCGATGAGCTGCAGGAACGAAGGAGAAGAAGAGGAGGGAGGGTCACATTTCCCCGCACATCATTTGGGATTGATCACTTTAAATCACTTTGTTTATTCACGGAGGCCCCTTCATATGGGAAGATCTACAAAGCAGCAACCATGTTTCATTACATCTTTTAAAGTTTTTATGACCCTCCCCACACTCTTATTAACCTTTGCTAGACTTTTAAACGCGTAGCGATCGACGTGAAAAGGATGAGGCGAGATGCTGAATGCGTGCTGTGCGCAGGAGACGCGGCGAACGATACTTCGGTCGCCGAGCCAATCAGAGCCCAGGATAAGAACACTGTGCTCTGGTTGGCCATCCCCCCAGAAAATGCTAATTGAAAGATAAATATAAATTTTTAAAAAAAAAAAAAAAACACCACAAAAACCTGTGATCGAGTGAAAAATCTGATTACAGATCCAGATCTTTAATCCACAGTACAATTTTAAATCCTGGATATATATGATATGTATTTGTTGCTATAGCACAGGTTTTTTAGTAATTTTGCAGTGAGACCGCGAAGAGTGACATGGTGAGGGATTACTGGAATAAATAAATGGAAATATTGTAATATTGAGTAAACTGTTTTTCCCCCACGTGGATCAGTGTTGGTATCACACGAGTGGAGAAGGAACAGGGGGCGAGGAGGAGGGGATCGAGGAAACGGGTGGCGGGAGGGTTTCAGCTCACCTGGCTGCCGGCGCAGGTCTTGCCGGCGGTCCGGATCAGGTCGGGCGTGTTGGTCAGGTCGATCAGGAGTTTCTCCTGGGGCTGCACGATCGGAGCCGGGAGGTCCAGCAGGAGCACCTGAGGAGGGAGAGCATCGGGCCGGTGAAGAGACGATGGACTTATGATCAACATGCTTTTAATTTGAAATCTCCATCGAACAACACCGCTGTTTTGACGAGTGGCGTTCGTGTGCGGGGCCTCTGACCTCCTGCATCTGGCCGTCACCGCTCTCCTCGCTGTCACCACTATCCTCGCCATCGGCCAGCACAATCAGGTCGGCCGCGGACTCTGCCACGCCTGCCGCTTCCGTCTCGCAGGCTTCCGGTTGGTCGGACGGAGGTGCGGCGGGAGGCGGGGCTGCAGCTGGCTCCTCCTCCTCTTCCAGGCGGAAGGGCTGGATGGCTGGGGAGTCTGCGGGCTCCTCGCTGCCCGTGTCTGTGGGAGAGGGGCTGCACGGGGGGGGGGACAGTTCCCTCGATTTAGATCCGCCTGAGGTTCCGGGACATTTGTTAAAAAGGGTTCCTGCCCTGTCGCCTGGGTGACGGAGGAAGCCGCGGGGACGCTCACCTGCCGGCGCACGTTCTCTTCGCCGAGTTGCCGCCGGAGGGCGGAGACCTCACTCGTCTGCTCTTGGCGGTGGGCGTGGCCGAGGGGATGCCTGACGCCCGGCGCTTCACCGGGGTGGGGAGGGCCGACGGGCGGCGGGCCCTCGCTTGCAGTGACTGGCAGCTGCCAGCAGAGGGCGTCGGCGGCGCGGCCGAGGGCTTGAGGGAAAGACTGTGGCAGAAAAACTGTTACGTCATCGCTGCGATGAAGGATGACCACTAAAACCTTGGTCTGTTTCCATTGACTCAGATAAATGCCTGAAATCTGCGAGAAAGTGCCTTCTAAAACAAACAAACAAAAATAAAAAAATCAGACAGACATAAATGACCTAAAAGTTGCAGAAAAAAAAGTTACAGAAAAAAGAAAAACTCAATTTTTACGTCAATCCTCAGTGACAGTGAAAAACAGTGTCTCACAATAAAAACTAGATTCTCAATAATAAATAAATAAAGATGACTTAATAAATATAAAAACATAAAACATAAATTTAAAAAAAGATTTTAGGGAGACAGGATTCACTGAAAACACACCGACCTCCACTTGGGATAAACAGACGGGAAATGTTTTCCCTTCAGGGCGAGGAGGTCTTTATCAACGATGCAACGCTACAAGGGTGTGTGGATAAATGTGTGTGTGTGTTTCCCGCCTCCGTGGTCACTGGTCGGCGACCATTTTCAAAAGGCGGCAGACATCCTGGGGGTCGGGTCTACGGGGGGGCGCACCCACCTGTCCACCGACGCCGGCCGCTTCGTCACCTTGGGCGCTTCCTGAGACGGCGCGGCTGCAAGTGGGACAGAGAAGCAGAGGGTGAGAAACAGGCGTTTCACCAGGAAATTAAAACAAAACAAAATTTAAAAAACAAGGACAAGAGTCACAGACAGATGAAGAGCAACAGCCAGGATATAAGTAGTGACCTGCAGCGAGAGCCCTGAGACCCCGGCAATAAACGACCCTGACCACAACACAACACCCGCTGCAGGATCAAGAAATTCATTCAGATTGAAATATAACTGCACAAAGTCAAATTAACCTGATATGAGTGAGTGGAGAAAGAGAGATTTTACATCAAATACAAATCTAAGTAAACTAGTTTCTATCTTGAACGAAATCAGCTGGAAATCTGCAGAACCCGCTTCGCAATTATTCCGGAAGAACATAAAAAATGTAATATCAAAAGGATGCTTGCGGCAGCAAAAAAGGGGCTGAAATGAAAAAAAAAATGCTTTAAGACCAAGAACAGGGAATCAAATCAAAAAACCTGCTCCTGCTGCTCCTCCTCCTTCCCTGCTAGTCGTAGGGGGAACCAGCGCCTGAGGTTTGGCCGCTGTCCCTGTCAGCGTCCGCCCGCGGACTGCCGCCATCCTTCCCGAGACCCTCCTGCCGGGCGTGGCCTGCAGGGGCGTGGCCTCGGCCCTCTTCAGCGGCGTCGTCCTGGGGGCGGCAACGCAGTCCACCTCGGACGGCCTTCTGGCTGGGCCGGAGAGCTTGCGGCGGCCAGCGGCGGAAGGTGGCGCCTCGACGGCAGCGGTGGAGCGCCGCTGTTTGGCCTGGCTAGCGGGCTTGCCCACGCTGCCTGTGGGGCCGGGGCCGGGGCCTGTATTCATGCTTACTTTACCTGACAGACACAAGAGAGGGCTGACTGAACCCCTGTTCATCTCAAACTTTGATTCTGTAATCAGCGACGATTTCTGATCACTTCCTGTTCACTTCCTGATTCAACGCCGATTATTTAGATGTAGAATTTAATTTGTGTGTTTTTTTGTTTTTTTTTTTTCAAGGTCAATCTGTTTAGTGAATTTAAAACAAGTGTGAGATTATTTACAAATTACAGAAACATTTCCTGAACGTTTCAAAGAGGGATGTCAGGTCATGTGACCTCGAAGGTGGACGCCGTACCTCTGGCAGGAGACAGAGACATGCTGGAGTTGAAGCTGGACACAGAAGAGGACGAAGAGGAGGTGCGTCCCCCGTCCGTCAAGCGTTTGCACTGAGGGGGCGGAGCCTTCACACCAGACAAGTTCCTCGCCGCCTGGCAAACAGGAAGTGGTTACCTCAGGGGGGCGGAGCCTGAATTTCCCATCAATTCTAAGTGATGTGATTCAGGCTTTTATAAGAAATGTCCAAATATATGTATAAAAAAAATCCTTCATTGCGTGCAGGTGATCTATTTATGAAAATAATTGTTTCCCTGTTTACCTTGCTGGGCGGGGCCAGTGTGCGTCTGCCCACCTGGCTGGAGTTGAGTGATGAGTCACTGATGTCGGACGCCACGCTGGCCGAGTCGGAGAGCAGGTCCTCGGTCGACGCCGCCCTGGCGGACAGGTTCGGGCTCTGCTTCCGAGGCGCCGTCACCTGCAGCGGGGAGTTTAAAACGTCGACGTCACGCCAACTATTTCTTGATTGTAAAGTAACATCTGAATCTTCTCGTCCATCTGCGTGAGTCATATGACACCATCCAGGCCCCCCGACTGGTTGGTCGAATTCCAGTGAGGTTTTTGTCTTAACTTGTTAGAAACCAGCCAATTTGATATCGGAGGTTTGTGGAACAATCAACGGACTTACTCTGCTGGGCGGCTGTAACCTGATGCTCCGTCTGGCTGAGGACGCGGTCGTGGATGTCGTTGTCACAGCAGCCGGTTTACTGGGCAACACGGCGCCGACACTCAGCATGGCCTTCCCCCGGAGAGATGTCCTGGGGGTGGGCTTGGCGGCAGCCGCGGGGCTGGAGGTGCTGAGTCTGGCATTTGACAGGCGGGTGGAGGAACTTGGAGCAGTGGAGAGGCGAGTGGATGATGGGGTTGCGGTGGAGAGGCGGGTGGATGATGGGGTTGCAGTGGAGAGGCGGGTGGGTAATGCGCCTGCAGTTGCGAGGCGGGTGGATGAAGAGCGGCGGGTGGATGTAGTGCTTTGTGTCTTCAGGCGACGCTGGATGGCGGGTGGGAGCTCCTTCATGGGACTGTCCTCCACCAGGAAGGTCTGGCGTTTCATGGGGCTGCACATAGCGGTGGGTCTACTCAGAAGGGCCAGCTTCCCCCCGACGTCCCCGACGAACTGCTCGCTGCCACCGTATGCAGTCGCCTCCTCCTCGCCTTGTGGCCGGTTCAGATCGCCACTCTGCAGCTGGTCAGCCAGCCTGTGGGCCTCCTGACACACAGCCTCAAGCTGATCAGAGGTCAGTGGACTCCAGCTCGGACCGCCCTCCGGCTGAGAGACCACGTCCACGGGCGCACGTGTTTCCTCCTGACTGACAGGGTCCTCAAACACCTCGTCCTCATCGCCATCCCCTTTGGAGCTGCAGAGAAAGGAAATTACCTCTAGGCTGTTATTGGATGCCTGGCAGACCGATCATTAACCTGTCAATGACTCAAACAGTGTGTCTGTGCCAAAAGCCAGACACCCACGTTCTTCAGATGTTGTCTTCAGATGTCCCCATTACAAGTGACAGTGATAGCGGGTTGTTTTTAAGTGGTTAAATAACCAAAACAAAGCGTCTATCAAGCAATGATGTTGAAATCCACAAAAGACCATTTTGCGTTTTTTCCTCATCTAACATTGGAATTTACATTAACCTGATTTCTACTTGCTACCAAAAACGTCTGACACTGAACTGACAACATTGACACTTCAAACTGTTGGGTTTATGTGGAACCGAGGAACCGGGTTCCCACCTGGCAGGTGACAGGGAAACGTCGAAATCGAACTTCTCGTCTGGCAGGAAGAAGACATCTGTTCAGAGACACAGAAGATGTTTTCAAAATCTGCTCAAATTGAAAAGACGACATGGAGGCGAGGTCAAAGGTGTCAAGACCGGGTCCCACCGCTCTTAGCTCGGCCGTCCATCCTGCTGTCGGTTCTCCTCTGCGTTCCAGCTCACACCTGTACCAGCAGAGTCAAGCCCGACATTAAACTTCACATATTCAACACTGTCACCTCGAGAAAATATGAAATTATTCCGCTTAAAAACAGCTAATATTTAGGCTAGCAATTGTTTTCGCCGCGAGCTAGCCGACCTCTGCGGCTAAAACAAACAGTTGTCAACGCAAGCCCCAAACGGCAAGCGTTGCAGTCCGTATCGGGAGCCAGCCCCCCCCGCCCCTTTCTTGACACAATAAAAACAAAATTCTAGTCAAAAAATGAAAACTACGAACCGTCTTGTCTCTTTGAAAACTCACAAATCGGACCTTTTCTGCGCCGCATTCGAATTTCGCCACAAGGAACAACACAGACCATTCAAATCTGGAACGCTCGTGGTCACGTGACCAAAATACACTCAGCGATTGGTTTAACGGAATCTGGCGTTGCATTGTGGGAGTTGGTGTTTAAAGGAGAACAAATTGTAGGCGACTTCCTCAATATCGCTTTTGATCTTTTTAAAATCGAACTTTTTTTCAGTCTTTATAAATGAATTATGACTTGAAATGTACAATTACTGCTAAAATAGCTCCTTATAGATATTCTAATGGTTTGTGTCTCTGGGGACGACAGATACGTTTCGCCGTTTTTCCACTGAAAGGCGGTGTTGTCCATCATCAAGCACCAAACCAGAATATCCTCAAATAAAGTCTCACTGCTTTTCAAACTTATGAAACATTTTATGTGATAACATTCTGGAGGGACTTTAATTTGTTCGCAATTTTAGATTTTAAAAACGGAGCCCTGAAGACAAAATTGAAAATGGATGTGATAGGATGTCACTTGACCTCCTTAAGCCAATGCAATCCCCTAACTTTAAGGTTCAGGGTTCAAAAACCTTTGGAGTGAATACGACCATTAAGGTTTTGATTAATTTGGTGGACTTTATTTAACATAAAATGGTCGCCATTCCGATTGAAGATGTGAATTTGTATGACTATTGAATGCAAGTGTACATCTTCACATTATGCCACCTGGGGATTCAGTGTCTGCCAACATCGGGATCAGTCTGGAAGAATTGGGAATTGAACCACCGACCCTCCCCCACCGGGGGGGACGGCATGCTCAAGCAACTGAGCCAGATCATAATATGTTCTGATAACTTGGCAGCAAGACGAAATCCCAGCAGGAGACCGAATCCAGGAGGCTCAATGTGCCCTCCTGTGGCTGCAGCTTGCAATGGCATTCATGCTAACATTTAGCTTGAATATTGTTTGTATTGATTCATTAACGAATCAAAAACATCAGCAGGTAATAAGACGAAGAGGTAAACTAACTGAAAAACCTGTTTATATTCATGTCATCTATATATTTCCTGGGATCGTAGATGGAGATGAAGAGGTCTACACATCTTCGAGTGAATTTAGGTAAGAAGTACAGTAATCCAAAAAAAGTGGGTTCGAAGCCAATTCTGTCACTTTACCTGAATCTCTTCATCCATCTCTTCATTGTTGCACATTTCGGCCGACTGCGTCTCACATTCTGAGACGATGTGACGTCCACCCTGTCATGTCTCTATGGAAACAGCAGCATCATGGCTGGGAAGCAGCGGAACGGACACAGTAAGACGCCATCGCTTATACTATTATTAATAATAATAGTAGGCATCTATTAAATAAGTGTTTAGCTAGTATTAAAAAGGAAGAAAGTGGAATTTTAAATTCATTCACTCATTATCTATACCATACATCTAGCAATCAGGGTTGTGAGGGAGGGCTGGAGCACATCTCTGCTGTCATTGGGCGAGAGGTTGGGTTCACCTTGGATCGGTCGATCAAAAGGCCACATATAGAGAGAAAGAACCATTCTCTCATTCATTCACACATCAGATAGATACGCAACCATTCACTCTTTCAATAGACATCCTCGATAACCTGGAGGAAGCCCATAGAGATCTCATACAGAAAGGCCCCCCCTGTTGTAATCCAATCAGGAACCTTCTTGTTTGGAGGCAGAAGCCCTGACCGCCACACCACCCGGAATTTTAAGACATCCTGTATTTCAGAATCGTTAAAAAAAAAAAAAAAAAAAAAAAAATAAATAAAAAAACCAATATTGAAACACATTATTTAAAAAATTTATATTTTTTTTAAAAAA
>CAAKHD010007604.1:33216-54955 GCA_901007705.1 Fistularia tabacaria
TGTGCTCTTCCGATCTGGATAAGACGAACCCCTCCTCCTCTCCCACCCCCCACCCCGTCCCTCCCATCACCTCCACATTGATGAAACACGAGTTTTTGGCTGAATATCTCGACTGGTCCCTGCAGCGAGACGAGGAGCCGGACGCCTTTCCAAATAGTGTTGGGCGCAAGAGGGTAGATTCCGGGGCGCGTTAGCATACTTCTGAAGCATTTTCCGACTTTCGTCGTCCGCTGGGCAGCAGGAAGACGATGGCGTATTGACGAAATAGTGATTTTCAAAGTAATTTGCCAAAGTATGACTTTCTGCTTCCTCGCGTCTGAGCACGAGACAGCTAGCGGCTAACTCTTAAATCCGCCGAGCAGATTAGCGGCTCAGGACTGTCGTTCCATCCGTGTTTTTTTCCACCAGCTCCAGCGTATGATGTAGGGTTGGAGTGTGTATTCGAATAGGGGACAACTAACAGTTAGCATCGACTGCTATTCATTGCGCAAAGTGAGCTAAGACGTCCATCTCGCTGTCTCGCTGCACAAACACAGGAAGTCCCCCTGAAAAAGTTGTGTTCCCTCAAAGCTGGGCGGAGCAACACGGCGGTCACGGGGCGCACACAGTAAAATCACTGACACGAAACTAAGCTGAGCCCTGTCAGATCGCCGCTCCAGCTTGTCAGCCGACAAAGGGAACTCCAGCTTGGACTACGTCTGAACACCGACAGTGATATTTACAAATCAGGAGAAAACAAACAAACAAACAAACAAACAAACAAAAAAAAAAAAATCATCATAACCAATCACCTCACGAAAACTCTTCTCCTAGACAACGACTGCAGAGTTCATGGCTATCAAATTAGAGAAGGGAAAGGGCTGTGTGACCCCGCCCTCGCCGCCAATTTGAGCACGACAGCAGAACGTTTCTGCTTCCTGGATCCTCAAGAAAAAAAAATTGAGGTTTTGAATGTCTTTCACCAGACAAACACAGTTCAAAACAGGAAGTGGTCCAGTCCGGCGGGCGGCGGGGGGCTTGAAGGGGACGTAGGAGGGGCTTCAAAGTGAGGTCTCCAGGCTGTGCAGGGGGCTCCCTGGACACGGCGGCAGCCCCGCCGAGTTGGGGGGGATCAGGCTGGACCTGGATCCGTCCTTGTGCAGCTGGACCCCGCGGCCCAACGAGTTGTTGTTCTGGGTGGGCAAGGCTTGAAGCGGCGGCAGCGAGGTCAGCGGCGGCGGCACAACGATGGAATTCCTCTTGGTCGGGGGGTCGTCCTCGCCCTCCGCCTCGTCGATGAGGGGGATCTGCGTCTCTGAGTCCTCGATGCGAAACTCGGGGTGACTCATAAAGTTGTGGATGGAGCTGCGGGCCTCAGGCGTCTCCAGGTTCTCGTACGGAGAGACGCTGTCCCTGAAGGCGTTCACCACCCGGATCTGTCCGAGATAGAGGCACTCAGGTCAGGTGGGAGCAGAAGATCTAGGGTACAATTCAAAGAGGATGCAGAAAACTACATATTCTACTCTGTAATAAGCTAGCTATGTAAGCTAGCTATATCAGCCTTCATGTCAGGGCTTTTATTTTGAAGGTTCGCCTCTTGCCAATTGAGTCCCACGATCTAGTTGTGTGGACACAGATCGAAGGCGGAGGCTGAAGAAAGGTACCTGCGTCTGGATGCGCTGGAGGCCGCGGCACCAGAGCACCTGGCCCCGCCGCAGCTCCATCTCTGCGTGGTCGATCTCATCCAGGTCCTTCATCTCCTCGAGCTCCTCCTCGGGGATCTCCTCCTGCTTGGTGCCATGGCCCGCAGTCTTCAAGAATTTTAGCCAGCTGGTGGGAATGCTGGAGACCAGCTGAGGGACGCAGAACCGCCGTCCGTTAGGTCAAAAGACACCGACAAGAAAGCCTGGCCGGCCGGTTGCGTCTCACCTGTCCCCAAAGAAGACTGCCGAGTCCCATGAAGACGCACCACAGCCACTGCTCGATGCTCAGACTCACGCAGCTGAAGGGTTTGCCTCCAAACTGCACAATGACGAACTGTGGGTGGACGGAGGGACGGTGTCAAACGGGAAGTTCTTCTCATTCCTGCATTGCCATGACAGCGGCGGGTTACCTGGATGACGAAGGTACCCAAGACGATGGTGCAGAAGATGGGGTTGTTGAAGACGCCTTCGAATACGTTCCTCTCACCGTGGATCTTGCGGGCGTTGAGCTCGTTGAACAGCTGCATCAAGACGAACGTGTTGAAGACGATGGTGTAGTGCTCGGAGGGCGGAGCGTGCAACGGGGCATTCCTGCCGCTGTCGATGTCAAAAATCACTTCACCTGTGAGGGCAATGGATGAAAAAAATTTATTAACCTTCAGCTTTTCCAAAGTGGTAATGCTCCGCCTCAAACTGGAAACCCAATAAAGTACTGAACCATCTCTTTGGGCTGCTTGCTGTTCCCACAAACAGCAAAAGACCATCTTGCAACATCGACCCCAGTTCCAATTCATTGTTCCTGTTCTTGGGCCTCAAGGCAAACTGCCATTCTGTTTTTGTTTTTTTAATGGGGGGCGGGGGGAATTACTTTTTTCCTTCAGTGTTAGCTTATTAATGCTTATTCATAGAAACATGGTGTTCCCCAGGGATCCCGTCTTGGTCCTCTTCTTTTCGATAATTATACCACATCGCCGGACAAATCGTGCCAGGCTATGGAGAAGATTTCCACTGCTGTGCTGATGATGATTGATTAAGCTCAAGGCACAGTTGTTAGCCAGTAATAAAAACCTTGATGTCCTGCAACTTGAACAAATGTTCACGCGTCAGATCAGCCACAGCCTGAAGTAGGGGCGGCATGGCGCAGGAAGTAAGAGCGGTTGTCCTCGGAACCGAACATTCCTGGTTCAATTCCTGGCTCCTCCTAATGTGTCGAAGTGCTCCCCTGGCAGCCAACTGCTCATTGTTCATCCATGATGGGTTAAATGCAGGGAAGGAATTTCCCCATCAGGAATTAATAAAGTATAGATTAAGTTCAATATTACTACTGCTTAGCCTTACTTTCAATTTAAAAATAAATGTTTTCAAGTTCTTTACAAATTAAGAATAAAACCTGGAGCTGTCTTGATGAGAGTGCTAACCTCGGCGCCACCGTGCCCCACACTGTTGGCATGTTAAATTTGATTATAAATGCAAGGATCAACTTTGAGCAATCTCAGAACCCAACCCTCTCTTCTTTCAACAGGTTCCTAAAGGTTTCTTTATGACCTTGTGACACACAAACACCAGAACACATCACGTGGTGCGTTCACTGACCAACAAAGAGCAGGGTGAAGATTATGGTCAGTTGGTAGATGGCGTGCCCCAGGATGTTCTTCATCATGGTGCGGGACACTAGTGGCTTGTTGCGGCCGTAGGGGTTCCTCAGCAGCAGCGACTCGGTCGGCGGCTCGGTGGCGAGCGCTAGCGAGGCGAAGGTGTCCATGATGAGGTTCACCCACAACATCTGCACTGCCTTCAGGGGAGAGTCCTGGAGAACCACACACAGATGCACAATCGTTGATGACCATGATCAATTCCATTCAAATTCGACAGATATACAATCATCATGGTATTTCTGTCAAAACCTTGCCCTCTGTGTGGTCAAATAAACAAAATAGAAACCCCATCAAGCGTGATATTTTTGATTAATCTGCCTTTTCCCATTCATATTAGTGACCACGCCTGATTGTCCCTCAAAAACAGAAGCGAACACAAAAACAGTTGTTTACTTCCGCATTCTACCATTGATAAGGCGAGCTGGCCAATCAGCGCTCATTGTGATCACAAGTGACTTCATTAGGGTCGTCGCTATCATGGCGACGCATTTTAATTGATAAAGTTTTAACCGATCTCACCGATAGATTATCAAACAGTAAAACTGATGAATATAATCAATAAGTAATGTAACACTCACACGGACACGCATCAATTGCTGCAGCTTCGGAGCTAACGCAATACATCCAATTAAGCTAACATCAACATTAACAAACGAGAGAAAAGTTGTTAACTACAATAAATACACAAACTACAACTATATTTTAAAATAAGACTAACCTTGAAACTCTTTGGGGGAAGGGGTTCGCTGATCATACAGCAAATTAGTTTAAATTTTCGGAGAACTCCGTTCGTTTACCCGTTTCGTCAAGCTCCATTTTTTTCATAACTCCCACGAACTACCGGAAAGGACTGTCGATTTTTCAAAATAAAAGCCCGGAAAGGCTATACGGTAACCCTTAAAAAGATGAAAATCAGCATCATAATCACGGAAATTATGTTTCACTTGCGCTGATGAAATTTTAAGGCACAAAATGTGACTTGGGTTATTTACAGAGGGAAAATTGGAAGAATGCAACGTTAATTTATATGCATGTATATGTATATGTATATGTATATGTATATGTATATGTATATGTATATGTATGTGTGTATATGTAATATGCATATGCAGCCCCTCCTTGTCCTGCGTCATAGATTTTTTGCACACCCTCACCCTCCTGTAGCTCCTGAGGGAAATCTGAAGCTGCCAGCAGAAATTGGCATCAGCCCGTAGCAATAATAACTGTAATCATTCTGCCTGCATTTCATTTCCGTCTGCAAATCATACCCTGCTGTCCCGTTTCAAACAATTACGCGAACGACAGCAAGCAACACTGACCTGGGTGATGCAGGCCCCGGTGAACGCCACGATGACGGCGACCACGTTGACGGTCAGCTGAAACTGCAGGAACTTAGAGATGCTGTCATAGACATTCCTGCCCCACATCACGGCCTTCACGATACTGGAGAAATTGTCGTCCGTCAGGATGATGTCGGACGCCTCCTTGGCCACGTCTGTCCCGGCAATTCCCTGCAGGATGAGGAGTGAAATATTTCATTTTCACATTATGTTCATATTTGCTCTGAATACAGACATTTACATTGCTCTATAAAATAAAAAAAAACACATAGAATAATGATCTGGGACATTCACTTATATCTTACTGCCTTCAAGATACAAATAAAAAGATAGCATGTGGGGATTCACGGCACCGGGGTTGATGACGGCTGTTACCATGGCAAAGCCCACATCGGCTTTCTTGAGGGCGGGGCCATCGTTTGTTCCATCCCCGGTTACCGCGACAACCTGCCTCTGCTCCAGAACCGTGCTGTCGATGATACCTAGTGGGGGGGGGGGGTTCACACACACACACACACAAAACACACCTGAGACACATCCATCTGTGGACCAAATGGGCCCCTCCGCCCCAAACCCCCTGTCTCTGACCGTTGCCTAACTAGCGCCTTCGACCCTGATCACGCTCCTCACCTTTGACCAGAGTGTGCTTGTCTGTCGGGGAGGATCTGGCGAGGACTCTCAGCTTGGGCCAGATCTTGTCGATGCGCTCCTGTTCGATCTGCAGAGGTAGAGGAAGGGTAGAGTATAAGATCCGGAAAAAAAAAAAAGATCCAGGCTTTGACGGCAGGAAGGAGGGTTCCCAGGGTATTCCTTTTTAAAAGAGCAATACAAGTTGCTACCATCTATGACCAGAAGTGGGTAAAGTTGAGCCCCTCGGTAGAACAATGTTAACTTGGTGTTTCATGGGCGCCAACGCCAGTGCGCGGTCTTCGCCTGACCTCTCCCAGCTCGTCGCGGATCCGTCGGTTGAATTCCTTGCCCTCCAGGCACAGGAAGTCGTCCCCGGGGTGCAGGATGCCGCACTTGGTGGCAATTGCGCGGGCGGTGTTGATGTTGTCCCCGGTCACCATGCGCACGGTGATTCCGGCGCGCTGGCACTTCCTGATGGCGTCCGGTACCTGGCGGCAGGGTGAAAAGAGGTGGAGAGGATTTAGAAGGTCCAAGGACACAGCTGATGGAAGTCAGGCAGCAGCTACAACCTCCAACCAGGGCGCGGTACCTCTGGCCGCACTGGGTCCTCGATGCCGACCACACCGATACAGGTGAGGCCGCTGAGGATGTGGCCTTCGTCATCCCAGTCCGGCTCCTCCGAGCTGGGGAAGTCTCTGTAGGCGAGGCATATGGTCCTCAGGCCCTCCGACGCCATTGGCTCGACCACCTTCTTCACCAAGTCGTCTCGGTCCCGCGACTTGAAGGTTTTGGCCTCGCCACTCTCCGTCAGGATCTTGCAGCACCTGGAACCCGAAGTACAGGGTCACAAAACGGTATGCACGCGCCCCAGGAGGCACCGACGCCCGCGATGGTACCTACTTTCTGAGCAAGATCTCGGAGGCCCCTTTGCTGAACATTCGATAGCTGCCATCGTGGTTCTTCAGCACGGTGCTCATGGACTTCCTGACGGAGTTGAAGGTGTACACCTTGAAGAGCCGCTCCTCCGGAATCTCGTTGCGGACGGTCTGGTAGTCCCGCCGCAGGTCAAGGGTGAGCCCCAGTAAGGCACATTCAGTCTTGTTCCCCACCTGTCGGGGCAGCCCGCCCTCCTTCTCCGGAGTCTGGAAGAAGGGCGATGGTTTAGAACCCAGTCTGAAAGCTCAAGAAGCAGCCAGTACAGGTCTGGGAAGGACACGTTCAGATTCCTCACTTCACCTTAGACTCTAGAGGTTTTACTTTGGGGGGGGAGTCAAATGGTTTCCTTTGGTCTTCCAGGCTATAGCTAATACCAGATCTATTTTCTGTTTTTGGAACAAAATTGTTTTTTGCACTTCACTTCCCACCCAGTGGTGAGACCAGCAATGTTGTATGCTTTTTGAGACAGTGGCACTAAGGAAAAAGAGCTGGAGGTCGCAGAGATGAAGATATTGAGGTTCTCTTTGAGAGTGAAAAGGATGGATAGGATCAGAAATAAGTCTATCAGAGGGACAGCACATGTTGGTCTTTTCAGAGATAAGGTCAGAGAAGCCAGACTGAGATGGTTGGGTCACGTACAGAGGAGGTACAGTGAATATATTGGCAGAAGGATGCTGAGGTTGGAAGTGCCAGGAGGTCTAGAGGAAGACCAAGGAGAAGCTGTATGGATGGAGTGAAAGAGGACATGAAGTTAGTTGGCGTGAGAGAAGAGAATACAGAGAATAGGGTTGGATGAATGAGGTTGATTCGCTGTGGTGACCCCTGAAGACAGCAGCCAAAATGAAAAGAAGAAGAAGATCTATATTTTGCACTTCGTGGACCCTCCCGTGCTTTCAGACATCATCTTTTCTTGAAAGGAACACCGGATTGGGAGGCCTTGATCGCGATCACAGGTCCGGTGGCGGCGGAGAACGTGGCAAAAGCGCGAAGAGCGACGCTTGACGTTTCAATGTAAACAGTGAAAGCCCCGGAGACGCGCCGTTCCCCTGGACGACAGGAAATAGCCCCTTCACAGATACACGACTGACAGGTTGGTCACAGCTTTAGAAAACATCTTCAGAGCTTTAACCGCCCTTTAAAGGTGCTCCTCATAGAACTCCTCGAAATGTTGAGCAGCAGAAGGGCAGTCCGGTGTGTGTGTGTGTGTGTGAGTGTGTGTGTGTGTGTGTGTGTGTGAGTGTGTGTGTGTGTGTGTGTGTGTGTGTGCGCGCGCGCACGCTCATCATCTCGTTGCTGCAGCTGTCATATTGCCATGAAAGTTCATGGCTTGTCAGAGCAGAGCCACGTATTAGCCAATCCCAGCTGACATCAGGGGCAGGAGGGCGGGGTTCAACCTTGGCCTGTCGGCTGTCAACCACACGGCCGCTTAAACCAAACATTAGAAGAAGAACCGACACCAGGATCGGTGGAGCTGGAGCCAATCACAGCCGTTGTTGTCAGCTGTCAATCACAGGTTTCCACATATGGAGATGTCCAACCATTCAGCCTCTCATTTACACCCACGGACAATTTAATGTCTCAATGAACCTGCTGTCTGTGGAGGGGAAGACAGAACAAGGAAAACCCAGCCAGAAGAACATGGAGGGAACCAAGACTAGAGTACATGGAGGGAACCCAGGCAGGAGTCCAACAAGACAACCTGGGCAGCAGGACATGGAGAAAAAGATTCTTTATCTATTTCTATCCTTGTTGCCGCTGTCCATATTTTGATAGATATATTTTGCTATCTTTTAACTGTCTCTTTTATTTATATTTATATACATATTTATTGGCACTGCTTTTGTTGCATTGATGTGACAAAAGAATTTCCCTTAGGAGGGATCAATAAAGTTCTATCTTATCTTTTCTTATTGAGAAAATCCAGACTGGAGTACATGGAGGGAACCCAGGCAGAAGAACAAGGAGAAAATCCAGGCAGAAGAGCATGGAGGGAACCCGGGAAGGAGAACATGGAGAAAACCGATACAGACAAACAAGTATGGAATTCAACCAGGAGAACGGAGAGAGAATCCAGGCAGGAGAACATGAGGAGAACCTGGGCAGGAGAGCATGGAGAGAATCCAGGCAGACAAACACAGAAAGGACCAATGGGTCATATCAAAAGATTTTGACAAGAACCTCCTGCTACCCGTCTTCCTCCTTCATTCTGACCTTTCTTCATTGCCTTGTCTGAGTACCTCCGTCTCTTAAAACAACCCTCCACATCACCTCGGTTCAGCCGTCTGACCCAAACAAATGCCAGATCGAGTATTAAATTATTCAATACATCTGGTCTTTTTGACATCACCATGGCAACATATGGTCATGCCGCCATGCCATTCCCTTTGGAGCATTGGTACCACTAGGTAAGTTTGCGTGCAGGCGACTATGCTGTCCCTGTGCAGAAGCAGGAGGTAAAGGAAGAGGAGCGTTCACCAGGTCTCCAGAGAGTCTCCTCTCTGGACTGATCTGAGACAGTGGACCTCAGGCGAAGCCACCAGGTGGCTCCTCTCCAGGTCGACGCACTCTCCCTTGCCAAATGCTTAGTGCGCCCGGCTCCCTGAACGGATGGCTTTTTTTAACACTCACCATAATCTTGGTGGTGTAGGCGCAGTTGACCCCGATGCCGAGGACAAGTAGGTCCAGGACCTTGGCGGGGATCGTGTCCGGCTCTGGCACCTTCTTGTAGTAGTGCCCGGCAACATAGGCTTGCACGACCGTCATGCGATTCATGGTGAGCGTGCCCGTCTTGTCGGAGCAGATAGCAGTGGCATTGCCCATCGTCTCGCAGGCGTCCAGATGGCGCACCAAGTTGTTGTCCTTCATCATTTTCTGGCAGAGAAGAGGAACATCGGAGAACCAGGGATTATTTAAAGAGCGGAAGGTGTGAAATATCTTGACGCTCGAAGTGAAAGCCGTTATGTCTGGTTCCTGGAAAAGTAACAAATGACATACATCCATCCGGTATATATACTGTGTACTGGAGGTCAGAGCCAAACCCAGCTGACTCTTGGTCAGAGGCGGGGCTTAATCCGGAAGGGTCGCCTGTCAATCACACGTCCCCGTATGGAGACATCAAACTGTTCCCACTTTTGGACAATTTGGGAGTCTTTCTGAACCTGCTGACTGTTTTTTGACTGTGGAAGGGTGACGGAGAACCCAAGCAGAAGAACATGGAGACTCCAGATTAAACCCCGCCTCTCACCCTCATGTCAGCTGATGGAACCTGCCGTAAACATGTCATGTTGGCTTGGTCACTATTCATAACAGATGTTCTCTTGGGGCACCTTGACTGAGTAGGCCAGGGAGATAGTGACGGCCAAGGGGAGGCCCTCGGGGACGGCAACCACCAGCACAGTCACACCGATGATGAAGAACTTGACCAGGAACTGCACGTAGATGGGCAAACACTCGTTGACCCAGGGCACCGCCTGGATCCAGAAGGTATCGATCAGGAAGCGGGTGATGAGGATGAGAACGGTGAGGGTTGACATGAAGAGACCTGGTAGAGGTGGAGAGACAAAAGATCTGAAGTTGTACTCTCGCAAAAAGACCAGACAGAACAGAGGAACTCTGATTTGCTGCCCCTACCTGCTTTGCCAATCTGCACCGCCAGTTTGGTCAGCTTCCCCTGTAGGACCGACTTCTCCTTCTTGCGGGGGTTGTTCTTCTTCTTCTCCAGCTCCCCGTCCTCGTTCAGCGGCTGCATTTCCACCGCCGCCCCGTCCTTGCTCTTTCCTGAGGACGAGGTGCCCGAGACCTGGTGAGCCTTTGGCCCAAAGAGTGCCCTGGAGGCTCTCTCTGGCTACTAGTGGGCACCATTTCCCACTTTCCATGACACGGCAATCATTCATTGGCCCGTTCTCTATATATCTTCGGCTCCTCGTAGTCGTAAAGGGAAATTGTTCTAAGCAACTGACACCTATGAGGGACTTTGGATGGGGTTTCTGGAGTGAAGGCCTTTGACCTCCAAGGTCTAAGAGACCTGGAGGTCCCGGTTTGCTGTCCTTCACTGCAAGAAGAACCGGCACATCAAACAGTCCTACACAGTAGCTATGGAGTGCTTGCGCACATGTGTGTGTGCGTGTGTGTGAGTGTTTGTGTGTGTGTGTGTATGTGTGTGTGTGTGTGTGTGTGTGTGCGTGTGTGTGTGTGTGTGTGTGCGTGTTGATCCCGGCTCAGTAATGAGGTTATTAGTGGACAGGGCGGGCGGGCGGGCAGCAGTAGGGAGGAGAAGGGAAGAAGCTGCCAGGCTTAAGGACGTTAATCTGCTTGGTCCTAATCACCGTCAACAGAGTCAGGAGCACCTGCTGCCACAGCTATCGCTCAGAACTCGAGGAGACGCTCGCACCTCCTGGACCTCTGGTCACATCCCAGAAGGTGGGAGGTGGTTGATATGAGAGAACTGAGACCCACCTGAGACCAATGATCGCCCGGTGCTTTGATCAGCCGGGCTTCTTTTGAAAATATTAATCATTGAAAAGGACGTAATTGGCGGCGATGATAGCGCAAGTTTTCAAACCCCAGAAACCCATAAGGCATTCAAGAAACAAAGAGGCAAGTTCCTCTGCCCGTCGATACCGCGCTCGATTCTGTGCGCAGAACCCCAAAACCATGACACCATCTACATGGTGAATTTTGGGCAAGCTTTGGGTTTCCAGTTGCCCTGGCAATGGAAACCATGCGCTAATAGGGTATTTTGCGTTGCTACGCTGGAGTTGCACTCAAACACGACGGATACTCACCTTTCTTGGCCTTCTCTTCCTTTTTACCTGCAGAACAGAGACATCCGTTAGAACCCACGTCCCTTCAGCTCCTTCGCCGCCCCCTGAACTTTACCAACCCAACCGCTCACTTTTCTTATCCTTCTTCTCCTTCTTCCGTCGTTCTTCTCTCTTCTTCTCCTTTTCCTTCTTCTTCTTCTCCCTCTCGGCCTTCTCCTCGTCGCCTTCGCCCTCCTCGCCGGCGCCAAGCAGAGTGAAGATGATGCCGGTCTGGGAGTTCACGCCAACTGCTGTGACCACCATCTTTCCCGAGCCTTCCATCACGTGGGTCCCTGGAGATGAAGCGGTGATGGGAGGCGGGTGCTTTGGAGTTAAGCGATTTATTATAAAATAGATTTATACTCCGGGCATCAATAGAAATAATCTCGATAATTTCGGTGTTTGACTATTAACCCTGGTCAACAAATCAACTCTCATGTGGTTTAGCTCGTTTGCCGAGGCTAATTTGAATATACTTTCAGTAGTTTTAAGCTAGTCAACAGCTAGTTAAGGCTGTTTTCGCACAGCATTCAAGCTACCGTGGTTAGCTTGAAGCTAATTTAGCTCGTCGAGGCTTTGCTCAGTCACTTTAGGACTGCTTTAGCTCGTCTAAAGCACGTTTTTCAGTTTTTCAAATGTGCTTTAGCTGTTTTAAAAATCAGTTTGGCTAATTTGGAGCTATCCAATTTAGTCTTGAGATACTTTAGCTACCTAGTTGACCTCATTTCAAGTTTAATATCAATTCATTTTTATTTCAGTCAGTCTTCGACTGATCCTGGATATCAAGAGCCGATAACCATAACAATATCTGATATATTGATACCATGGCTGATATTTGAGCTGCGTTTCAATCTTGATGTAATCAAGCTAACGTTTACCACCCATCAATAGGCTGTCAGCAAAAGCAGTGAAAATTTAAGCCCAATTTAATGACAGAATTGTAGGGAAAAGGCGGTGCTTACATCAGGACAATGTAAATTCAACCTCAGAGATACGGCTGCATTGTGCCAAACAGACTTCAGCTTCAAAAAGTTTTTGTTTGACATCAGCTTTCAGTCACCAGATGTTGGTTTCAACGGGAGCAAAGGCTTCGACATCCTCCTCCAGGGGCAAAAACAAAGCACATACTTTCCTGCTCCTGGAAGTCCTTCCACCACTGGACAGTGCTGGAATCTTATTCGTCCCGATGCTCTTCGTCATCTGTGCATGCTGTTTGGACTTTGCCAATTTGTCTAGAAGGAATCACCGTCTCGTGCAACAGAAGCTCTCCTCCGTTCACGACATTCAGCGCCTCTTTCCAGAATCCATGCTATGTGCTGCATAGATCTTCATACAATATCCTGTTATACTTCCGCCCTCTAAACGAGCCATCACTGTACACCCTTCGTGAATGACAGAATTTCTGTTTCATCATTAACTCGCCCACTTAAAATATCTGACCAATCGTGATAGCTCTTGGTCGTCCTGCAAGAAACTATCGGTTATCATTGACGGGACGACAACGTCTGGACGTTTGTTAGACCTTGAGTTTTGGTACGTGGGACAGAAAACACACATCACATTTCTGATCGATGAGTCATTGATCGTATATCAATAGTGCACAAATCTAATCATCAAAAGTGGACAACAAAGGCAACAGCTCAGGCCACGCCGAACCCTCGGACGGACGGAACGAAGTGAGGCACCTGAAAGCATCATGGGGTCCTTGTCCAGCGTCTTCTTGACGTGGTCCGACTCTCCGGTCAGCGAGCTCTCATCTATCTTCAGGTCATTGCCCTGGATGAGGACGCCGTCGGCGGGCAGGAGGTCGCCTGGAGCGCAAAAACACACCGACACACACATTTATCTCTTCACTGAAGGGGATTATCTGTCTAGATATGACTGGAAAACATGAGCATCAGCAACAATAGGGTGGAAAGATAGACTAAGAAACCCTTCGGAGACGAGTACAGGTGTTGAAATGCTAGCGGACGGCAAACTGCCATATCAGATGGTCGGTCTTGAGTCGTTGGGGGAGGTGATGGATGAGTGGGTGGGACGTGGGGGCGCGGTGTGCCATTCCACTCACACCCCAGCAGGGTGAGAAGGAGACCAGAAATGGCTTTTAACGCACATTAAAAAAATGGGTCACTTAGGGTCACTCGGGTACTGGTAGGTCCAACTCTGGTAAGACGACGTCAAAACACGCGAAAACAAAGCGCGTGTGTCGTCTCCTCACCGTACTTGACCTGCGCGATGTCACCGACGACGATCTCGGACACCTTGACCTGGATCACCTGGCCGCCCCGGACCACCGTGAACTTCTGCTCCTGCTCGATGCGGCTCTGGAGGCCGCGAAACTGCTTCTCCTTGCTCCAGTCATTGAAGGCGGTGACCAGGACCACGCAGACCACCGAAAGGAGTATGGCGGCGCCCTCGATCCAGCCCGTCTCGCCCTCGCCCTCCTCCTCCACGCCCCCCGCTGCCTCGCCGCAGTCTGGACACACATGCAACGGTGACAAGTCGTGAAACGAGCATACAACGTTGGCTCTGCCCAGAGGAACTACAACAAGCTTGTTGATATTATTACTGTTCTTGGGTTCTTCTTGCTTCTCTTAATTAGCTACCTGACCTTGTAGCCTCGCTGCAGGTGTGACTGATCACATGTTCCCTTCAGGCGAACTGCTAGCATGTATGCTAACGTTTGGTAAAAACCCTTGCGCTTGCAACTGGATCAGAGCTGTGGCCAAGTAGCTGTATGACAGTCACTTTGAGACAGTGATATACGTGCATGTATACACTCACAGACACAAATCACCACACACACACAGACTCTGCAACACATTAAGCCTCGGTTAGCCTTAAAAACAAAGGCCATGATGTAACAGAGTTTGTAACGGGCAGGAAATGGTATGCTTAGTTTCCTGTTGCAAGTAATCCAGCTTGACTGTGTGTAATAATAGTGAAATAACGTATAACACATTTTCATCAAATAAAAATTGATTGATTTTCAGGGGGTCTAGAGCCAATCAGAGCTGTCACTGTAGCAAGAGGCGGGGTTTAACCTGGTAAGCTGTCAATCATGGGACCAATTAAAGAGACATCCAACCATTCACCCTCTCACTCAGACTTTAACAGGGGAACCTGGAGAGAATCCATGCTGGAGAACATGGAGAACCCAGGTAGGAGAACGCACGTGGAGAACATTGGGAGAACCACACAGGAAGACCCTTCACCAGAACCAGGAGCCTTATTGTTGAATGGCGACGGTAACGACCACCGCGCTCTTTCTGATATCTCCTTTCCATTCTTATGTGATCGCCATAGCAACAAGCGGCCTTGTGCGTCGGGGGACTATCCAAACCGAGGACACTCACTCTGCCGCTCGGCATCCGGCGGCCTGTAGAAGGAGAGGCCCAGGGAGATGATGGCGGCGACCTCAAGGATGATGAGCGTGACGTCCTGCAGGGCCTCCCATACCAGCTGCATGAAGGTCTTGGGCTTCTTGGGGGGGATGACGTTCTGGCCGAACTCCCGCTTCCTCCGGTCGATGTCCTCCGGCCTCCCGTCCAGACCTACAGCGGAAGACCTTTTTTTAATTCATCCATCAAGTTGGGGATTAAAAAAAAAATCAAACAAAATAACCACATAGATTCAGGCAAGATAAGATACAACTTTATTGATCCATCCACCAAATTCAAGTATTTATTGATATCGAACTTTAATATATCAGATAGTAGGAAAGGAAGAACTGACGCACTTCCATTCAAAGATGTGGTGGCAGCAAACAAGTTTTAAAATCCTAGGATGGCGACGGACACTGGCCTAGTAGATCCATGGATGCGGGTGGCTGGAATGAGTCATACTTCAGAATTGTCAGAAGAGTCAGAAACAGAATTGTTCAGGGTCACCTTCTTGGTCTAATTGTGGTACAACATTTTTCTTGAAAACATATTTTTGGAGATTCACGACACGTTAAATGACCCATTTGGTCCAATTGTGCAGACATTAATTCCCTTGATCTCCACGAGAGCTTAACTGGATTCTCACAGTGTTCTACATCTACGGACTCGCAATCTGTAAACTGGACCCGGAGGTCGGATGATTTTCTGCAAAAAGCAGCATAAGCAATGAGGAACAGACACGATTCTGGAAAACGTTTCAAAATTAGGAAATAAATTAATATTGCAATCAAGCCCTGCCACATTCCTCTTAAACGTGAGTGGTCGCGGTTGGACAGGAAGTGAGTACTATGTTACCTACTGATGTGTTGGCGACCGGATGCTAACGAGCCAAAGTGAAAAGCCGAGTGTTTACAGAGATCTGACAACGGAGCCAAAGGAGATCAGGTTAAAAATATCCCCCGGCTGGTTCTATTCTCGGGTCCTGGAGCAACAGGGATCTCTGATGAACCCCCGAACACCCCCGCCCCGTCCAATTACACATCAGACCGATAGGAATAAGTGGATAGGTCAATGCTCCTCTCTGAGTCCGGCCAAACTGTGTTTTCACAAATATACACAAGCACTAGCATAAGAAACCTGCCAATCGGAGCAAAGAAGACAAGAAGTAACACCCACTCGTAGCAAAGGGAAGGATAAAAACAGCCAAACGAAAGAAAGCGAGACATACAGAAACAACCAATCAGAGTAAAAACAGATGTGAAGAAACAGCCAATCGGGGGAAGGGAAAGAGTGAAGAACCAGCCAATCAGAGTGAATTAAAGTATAAAGAAACAGCACATCAGAGTAAAGGAAGCCTCAAAGAAACATCTAATCAGAGTAAAGGAAGGCGTAAAGAACCGGACGATTGGAGGCAAGAATGTCATAAAGAAACAGCCAATAAGAGTAAGTTAAAACATAAAGAACCAGCCAATCAGAGAACAGGAAGACATTAAGAATCAGCAAATATTGGGAATGAAGTGCAAAGAAAGAGGAACAGGGGACATAAAGAAACAGCAAATTAGAGTAAAGAAGGTGGTGTAAAAAGAGCCAATCATATGCAAGGAGTGTGTGAAGAACCAGCCGATCAGAGAAAGTCAAAGCATAAAGAAACACTCAATCAGAGTCCATTAAACATAAAGAGTCGGCCAATCAAAGAACAGGAAGAAATAAAGAAAAATCCAATCAGAGAAAAGGATGTCATAGAGAAAAAAAAACAATCAGAGTAAAGGAAGGCACAAAGAAACATCCAATCAGAGGAAAGGAAGTCATGAGGAAACAGCCAATCAGAATCAATTTAAGAAAAAAGAGGCAGCCAATCAGAGTACGGCGTAAAGAAATATCAGAGAAAAGGAAGGCGCAAGGAACCAACCAATCAGAGGAAATGAAAGTTTAAAGAGCCATCCAATCAGAGGAAGGGTTGACTCCACAGGAGTTTTACTGATTTTAATCAAAATAAATCTCTTTCCAAAAACAAACACACTGAAAGAACTAGTTGATGGTCCATCCTGATTGATTGACCGATCGATTGATTGATTGACTGTTTGTCATCCTCCCAAAGACAGTCAGTAGGTCCACTGAGGACTGGCTTGGATGAGAGGGTGTATGATTGGACGTCGCAGGATGATTGACAGGCTAAGCTCCGCCCCTGAATGGTCCTAATTCCCGGGAGCTCCACTCCCGAACATCTTCATGGTTTAAATAATAATAATTCAGTCAAATTTGCACACGAGGACTCAAGTCCCACTAATCCGCCACACACACACACACATACACACACACACACACCACACACACACACACACACACAGACACACTCACACACACACATACATGCACTACAGGATCCTAAAAAGTAAATTCCTTCTGGTTCAGCGTTTTAAAACATGGCGATTGTGATCTCGGCCAGACGAGCGGAGGGTGGGGGGAGGAGGGGCTCGGTGCTTTCAGGTGAAACGGATTACGCCAAGAGTTAATGCATCCACCGCCCAGCTGTCGCCACAGACACAAACACACACACTCACACACACACAGAAGTTACATGATAGATTTTTCTAGTGATTTCAAGCTGCTGGCTGACATTTGGCGCCGCGTGGCAGCGGGAGGCCTGGGCGCCGTAGGTGTTTATACCGGGCGCCGGGGCTGTTTACCGGGCGGCTGCAAGACGGACGACGCCCATGAATTAGTGATGAGAGAGGGAAATGTCAAAGGATGGCGGTAAGGGAGACGTCCGGCGTCTGCACGCTGGAATCACCCACTCCTGCGTGAATTGGTGTGTAGGAGTGTGTGCGGGCCTCCGTAGAAACCTAAAAACAACCCTAAAGTTCCAGGGGGGGTCGCGACCCGCTCCGGACATGTAAACACTCTGATTGACGAGTGTTAATTAAAAGTCGACGGGTTTCCCGGCCTCCTGATTGGCTGGTCTTCAGGCTCTCATAGTCGCAACAGATCAGCTGATCGATCGGTGCCGGATCAATAGTAAGTGCGTGGGAGGTTCGATCGGTGTGTGTCGTATCTGTCGTCCACAATACAAAGGTTCCAGGATCCTCCATCCGGCACCCTGCTATGGAACCAAGACACTGGAGCCAATCATCGGCGATATTGCGGCAAGAGGCGGGGCTTAATCGAGACCGCTCTTCTGCCAATCACAGGACCAGGCAGGAGAACATGGAGAGAACCAGCATGGCAAAGACCCGCAGAAGATGAGCATTCATGACCTCTGACCCTTTTTCCAGCTTCCTGTGATCCCACTGGCTCAAGCATTCAACCAATCAGTGAAAGACGGACTAAAAATAATCATAAATAATGTGTAATGTACAATATAATTATAATCATCATCATCATTATTTTATTATTATTGGAGAAGTATTAATATTATCAATATTAATGCTGCTGATGTCGTTGTTATTATTATTAGAGAAAACAATAATTACTTTTGTTTTTTTATACATAATATTCCGTCCATCTATCCATCCATCATCTGCCGCTTATCCTACTTAAGGTCGCAGATGATTCCTATTCAAATCTTTTCCAGTTAATCTGCTGTATGTTTTTGGACAATAGGAGGAAACCTGAGTAGACACGGGGAGAACATTCAAACTCCACACAGAAAGGTCCTCCTGTCGGAATCAAACCAGGGTCCTTCGTGCTGTGAGGCTGAGGCGCTTACCACTGTGCCACACGATTAATTATATTGATAATCATTATGATTATAAATAGTAATAATAAGAATTAGAATAATCCAGCTCTCCATTATTGCTATTATTGTAATTATTATCAACATTGATCCTATTGTAGTAATAATAAAAACTACAAACTATACCAAAATAATGATGATAATAATAATAATAATAAAAGCTTCTGTTCTCAGCAGGCGTAATTCCATTGGTACACGACTGTAATATGTATTTCATTTCTTTTATGTCTTTCCGATTTAATTTACATTGCTATAACATGGTAATTATGATTGTTGTTACTTGTTATTACACCTGTTCCCTGAATTAAATGCCGGTTTCCATGACAAAGAAAGGGTCTCCATCATCCTGTAAAGGCTACTCCGCCCCCAAAGAGAGCGGCTCAAAACGGGTCCCCCTGTTCCCCTGATGCCAGCCTTGTCCAGGGGGGTGGAGGGTCATGGCCGAATCCCAGAATAGAATCCAAATAAACGCGGGTTCCTCCTTCCCCCCGTCACATGGTCGGTTTCTGCGTCAGCCAGTGGCCGACACGCCTGCAGGGGGTCAGCCGAGGGTTGGTGGAGGTCAGTGGAGGTTGGCGAAGGCATCATTGGGAGCTTTCATTGGCTGCTGGGCTCATCATGTGACCTCTGTCTCATTCATCTGTCCCAAACCGGGGCCTGCCTACACTTTTGGCCGATGGTGAGCCTTCAGTGAACCTGAGGCTGTTTTTTGACTGTGGGAGGAAGACGGAGAACATGGAGGGAACCCAAGCAGGAGAACATGAAGAGAACCCACAGAAAAAAAAACAAGGCAGGAGAACCTGAAAAAGGAGAGATCCCAGGCAGGAGAACATGGAGACTCGATTTATGAGGGAACCAAAGCAGGGGAATCTGGAGAGAACCCAGGCAGGAGAAGATGGAGAGAACCCAAAGAAAGAACCGAGGGAGGAGAACCTGAACATGGAGAGAACCCAGACAAAAGAACATGGGGTCTCCACATAAAGGAAGAGCCTGGGTGGAAGAACCTGGAGAAAACCAAGGCAGGAGAACATGGAGAAGCCACATAGAGAGTTGATGTTCCTGTCCAAATTTAGCTCTTGAAGCAAAATCCCATCATCCTAGTCAGTTGGGGTTGGATTCCGGTGCTCAGCTAGCAGAGATGCTCACCGTTGTTCCCGGGGCAACAGGATCCACCAATCAGAGTTGTCCATCTGAGATCGTGGGAACGGCATTGTCACAAGAGCAGGGCACAAGAACAACAACCAACAGGAAAACGGAAGCTGTTCGCAGCTACATGCTAACGCAAGCAGAGCTGCGTGTTTAGCATTTTAAACGCGCAGCACGCTGCCCCGGGCACCATCTTTGCAGGGCGGCACGGCAGATTAGGACCAACAGGAGCCCCTGGCTGACTTTGACCCTCAAAAGAGGCGGGGCTTAAGTCCAGTTTGACCGCCCTGGGGCGCGGGACCCGTGACTCAGCGGAGGAAAAGGGAAAAAAACAACGCGTTTACCTTCGACGGTGGAGGTCCTCAGTCTGGTGCAGAGTCCGTTCACGTCGCCGTAGCTGTCGTGGATCCTCGTCAGGGCCTCGGCGCCTCTCAGCTCCATCAGCGACCGGAGCTCAGCCAGCGAGCAGCTGAACTCAGCCTCGCGGTAGGCCTCGCCGCGGCGGCCATGTTTGGAGCCGCGCAGCGAGCTGTTGGCCATGTCGCCCTCCTTCTGGGACGCGACTTTCCCGGGGAAAACAACGCAGAGTCAGTGGGCAGCGGGGGGAGCGGGTCTGGTCTGACGGCGGCGCTCCAACTGCAGGGGGGAGAGAGAGAGGTCGCGGCGTTTAGCGGGCCTGGCGACGGCAGCGGTGGGAGGACAACAAATCAAATCAGAGGGTCGCGGGGATGAATTACGGCACGGCGGCACAGATTGGATTTGGGAGTTAATGCTGGGAGCAGGACCTGAGGTCACGTTCGGCATTGGCGGCACGGCGCGCTGATTCAATCGTCATACGGGTGACATCATCAATTATCGGTCATTGAGGCCGGCTGGACACATCCGTGCTCTTATTTTGAAAGGCCAGCTTCGAAAGCCCGCGTCCCTCGGACATGAAGAGAGCGAAAAAGGACTTTCTTGTCTTTTTTTGCCACCTGTCACCTGTATTTTGCAATCCTGCGGCTTGGCTAATATACAAAATTGAAAAAAGAAATGTCAACATAATCTTTGGAAAAAACAACGGTCTCAATATTTTTTTAACTTACAAGTACCTACAAGTACTTTGTACTCGAACCATGCTGAGCCACCAATTGGGATGTAACCCCCCTCCCCCCCAGATACAGCTTCATGGATTTCATACATCTTTCTTTCCCATAATATTCCTGTTGTGGCGCTGTTCAGACTTTCCGTTTGTTTCCAGGAAGTCCAATTTCCCAGAACTCCATAGAAGGTTGCAGACGTTGTGACCCCATCTGTAACTAACAAGCATTGCTTTTCGATTTTACATCCTGGTGTTTGGCTACCGTGGCAAACTGGTATGATGACGACCTTCATTCAAAACCAAGGTCATATGTCCTAAGAACATCATATTCAGGCATAATTTGGAATCTTTTAAGTTGTTTTACAAAAGTCATACTGAAAAGAAAAGAAATGTTGCTTTCAGAGTCAAACCTAGCAGATGTTAAAAATCAAAAAATATGATTTTTTTTGTTTGCAAAGTGGGATTTAAAACATTAAAAAGGATTTTGTATTTAGTATTTATTCATCTGATTTCTTTAAAAAAACAGCTCAAACATTTTCACAGGGCCAAAACAGGAAATAATAAATAATCATGTATGTACAATATCATATAATATAATATAATACAATATAATATAATATAAATAAATGATGAATGATAAATATGATATAAATAAAAAACAAATAATCACATATGTAATATATGTCATGTAAAATATTCTATCGATACGAAATTGAAATGTGTAACATTTATAATTAATGTATATTGACCTGAAAGTAACAGATAATTAATCATATATATATAATATGATATGTATAATATATATTAATGATGAATATCACATGAAACAAAACTGAAAATAACTGATAAAATATTTAACATTTAACATTTTATGATTATAAATAATCATATATTTTATGATATAAATAATAAATCCTGATGAAATAATCAGCATTGCTGTGGCCCTGAGTGCAGGACAAGCGGCAAATAGCGAATGAATGAATGAATATTATATTAAGTTGCAAACAATAAGTGCTTGATAATCATTTTTATGTATGTCACTTCTATATATAGAAGAGAATACAATAGAACAGAACTTTAATAATTCCGAGGGAAATTCTTTATATATTTATGTACATTTTATTGAAAATATTTCAGTACCCGGGATCAAGTAAGTGGATAAAAACTCGGATTCAAACTCGGGATTGACTTAACACCGAACCGAACACCTTTCTGGGTCCGGTCCGTGACGTCACCGAACCGGCAGCCGTCGGCGGAAGCGGAAGCGCGGAGAGGCTCTTCCGGTGACCCCCCCCCCCCCCCCGGGGGGCCCCCCCCCCCTTCGGCCCAAATCGTGGCCATCCCGCCCCCC